>BMAV01011650.1:236598-260683 GCA_019973955.1 Trichonephila inaurata madagascariensis | reverse complement strand
TTTTTTTTTTTTTTTTTTTTTTTTTTTTTTTTCGTTGGATGGGTAAGACATATAAAATTAATAAATATTAATTTACAAAAATGTGTGAAAAATTACTTTTTTTAATATATAGTGTTTATGAATTTAAAATTTATTTTATATCGAATTTTAATAATTTATTTTAAAGTATATCGAAAAAATGGACATCTATATAACAAATTTTCCATATAACGAACTTTTTTTCAGGATTTAGCGTCTTCATTAATTAGAGGTCCATCTGTATATAAATACTAACCACTACCATCCAACTTCACTGGATATTTCATGACAATGTAAAAGTATAAATTTTTTTGTAGTTAACTGTTATCTATGTCCCAGAATTTCAATCGTAATGAAACATATTTATTTAGCTCTTTACATGCCTTGATTTAAAATGGAGATTACTTGTGTCAATTTCTAAAGCACAAAAGTATACTTATAATTTAAGTCCCTGGAGTCCATTCTCGTAGTTTTTTTTTTTTTCTTCCAATCCCATTTTTAGCAGATCTATACTCAACAAATTAAACACGTTTCATAAACTCTAAGTCTTTAAACCAAATTGTTTAAAAACTGGAATTTTGTTTAACAACAATGTCTCCGAAAAACTCAGCAACCCTCTTTAGGGGTAGATTTCATCAAAATCCGTTCATAGTAGATGTCTACTTAAAAAAAAAAAAAAAAAAAAAAAACACTGAGTCTCTGGGAAAAACAAATTTCAGGTCTGTTGATGTGATAGCTGAAAAGCAGAAATGTATGTTTGCAACCTTCTATCGGTGTCAATTTCAAACAAACTTGTTCTAAGTGGATCTCTATAAACAGAATGAACATGATTATCAAATTTTTCTGCATATATATTTTTTTAAATGAGGCTAAGGATTGATATTTTACTATTACAGATCTAGTACCCCTGGGAGCTGGTATCACTTTTGAGAGCGGCACCATATAAGTGAATACTACCTTTCGCATTGTTTCTTTCCCAGTTTCTTCCCTAGAGGGAGGCACCTGTGCTCTGAGGATGCTATATAAATCGTATTATGAAATTTTAATTTTGCTGAGAGCTCCCAAGCAAAATAGCTATCTTAAAGGTTTTTAACGTAGCATATAACTATACGACATGGAGCTGTTGATTTTTTGCTTTTTGAAATCCACCGACTTGATCAGGGATTGAACCTACGTATTTGTGGCGTACAAGGCTAGCACCAAACCAACTACGCCACCCATCCGGCAATATGTAAATCAGATAGTTAAAAAAAAGGGAGCATTTATTTAACTCTAACACCCTCGCGCGTGTCTACTCTATAACCCCCTAGGAGTCGATATCCGCGTAACCCATAACTCATTTTTATTGGACCTTTACTCAACAGAAGAAACATGTTTGCCAAGTTATAAGTGTGTAAGAGTTCAATAGTACAAAAACGAAAAATTTAGTCTATAACGTCCCTGAAAGTATGTTTTTGGAGTCGCTTTCTGCAAAAAATATTCTTAACAAATACCTACTGGAGAAAAAGAACATGTCTCCCAAATATCAAGTCTGTAAATGTAATAATTCCTGAGATCTCGTGATGACTAAGGGAATAGTTTTTTTCCTCTACATATATGTACGCACTTTTATTCTTAAATGTTTTACTGTAACTCTTGGTTGATATAATCGGTAGTTAGATAATCAATTTGAGCGGTTTTTGGTTATTAACATTATACTTTAAAATTAATTTTTAAATTTTTGTAAATCTTACATACTTCTAAAAAAGTATGTAAGATTATGGAGTTTTGTGTTTTTGGTAGATTCTTTTTGTTCGAAAGAAAATAATTTTAGACAGTGTTTTCTTTTTTTATTTACTCCCTTTGCATAGACAAATAAATACGAAGGTTGGCGCCTGGAAACTTTGTTTTTCTCAGAAATCATACTTCTAAGCTTAAGAGCTTGTCATTGTAATACTTTAACATATCTAATTTGACTTGGACTAACTAGCTGTAGTTTTCCAAGTGTAGCAATAAGTTAGAATTATATCGATTTAGTACATTACAAATAATCACATAAATATGTCTGTGTGTGTATATAATGCATACATAGAACTTTTATGTAGTATATATTATACTGAACTCTTTATATCTTAGTTAAAATTGTTTGTTATATATAGAGAGAGGGAACACTTTTTTTTAATAATTAAACCTATTCTTATCATTTTTTTAGAAAGTAACATCATAGTTTTTTTTTACCTAGTAAAAATTGATTAGAAAAATTCCTAACTTTTTGTTAAAATTAGCATTTAAAGGAAATCATATTATTTAGGTTTATATAAGACTAGCAAATGAACATGAAAAAATGTAATAAAATAAGGTTCTTTAAAACCCAGAATTATAAATATTACAATTAAAAGACAAATTGTTAGAATAGATTTAATTTGTTTTTGTTAAAGCATATAGAATTTTCTATTTCTGTTTGTTTTGGTGGGTGAATTTAGTTGAGGGGAAAAAATGTTTACAAATGTAGAAGGTAAATATTCAGAAAAATTTTGCTTATGCAAAAAATGATTTTAGGTTGGCAAAGAATAATGTGCTTTATTTTTTACTTTCAAATCCCTTAATATTTGCATTTTTTGATTAATGATTTTAAAGCAGAATAATGAAAATTCCGATATCAAGAGAGATAATCAAAGATAAAGAAAAATAAACAAATACAAATAATAAGCAATAATATGAATATTCGCTAGTCCTTTTCTTATCACATATTAACATACAAAAAGAAAAATAGATTAAAAATATGTAGATTTCAGAAATGAAAGCAAAAAACTTTTATCTTGGAATAATTCGAGTCGAATAATTCTGGAAATCTTTAGAACAGCGGAAGTTATAAAGGCTGCTGCTCAGACGATATTAGGAAACAAAAAATCAGTTATAATGAAGTAAAAAATAATTACTTTGAATGAATTATTTATTCCAAGAAAGTTTTGGAGCAATCAAAATGCTGCATTGATGTATACTTTTGAATTAGTAGCTATAAACTTACATTAATAAATTTTAACTTGTATCAAATTTATTTTAATTACCTACACTTGTCCAAAATACTTATTTATTTTATCTGATGTAACTGCCGAAATGAATGTGCACTGCTAAAAATATTTGCTGAGCACGTGGATTTAACGAAATTAAACAAATATTTCTTGTTATAACTAATGTAAAACAAAACTTCCATAGTCGAAAGTGTACCAGAAAACAGAAATAGAAAACTCCATGTGAAAATCAACGTTCATGATGTCCAAAACTAGAAAAAGGGCATAAGGGCAGAAATCGGGATTTCGTAGAACCTATTGTTTTTCGTTGTCACAGTCGCGAAAATCAACCTTTCGGCTGTTGTTTTCAGGAAAGGTGACTAGAAAATGTTACTACAGAAAAACATGGTTTAACGTATTATCGACAACCTGGAATCTGAGCAAATACAAAGAGGCAAAACACTCTGTTAAAATGGCAAACAATTGTCATTGTAAGACTCTGGAATCGATTCCAAGAAAAAGGGCATGGTCGACATGGGTCAGGACAACGTTGTCTTCATACTACCACAACAAGTAATAACCGATATATCCTGTTAACAGTTCGTCCAGACAGCACTTAATACGACGCAGATTGAAAGATAGGTTTTTCGACAACAAGGCAAAGAGTCTCAAGCTAACTCCCCATACAGTTGTTTTTTCCCTCTTTTTCCCCTGTATTGCGTTTTTTACCCCTGCATTCTCCATTTTATACCCATACATGGCTATTACGAAACAGTTTCTTCACTTTTTTTTTTGTTCAGCTAATTTTTTTTTATTAGTGTATTAATAGTTATATTATAGTTTTTTTTTCTTTGTCTTCCATTTATTTTTTAAGCCCAATTTCCCTCTGCGTGTAATACAGTTCATATAACTTTTCAATGAGCTTTCCATTAAATATTCCTCTAAGACACACTTCGTGAAATTGCGTAGATCCGATATGCTTGCAACTATACATTTTTTTTAGAATTTGAAATAAAGTAGGTGTACCGGAAAGCTCTCTAAATTCCAGTTACAACAAGCTTCAAGTTCAAAAAAGCTTGATTCCGTTCAAGAAACCGTTTTGGTTCCACATTCGAAAACTAGGATTTCTGTAGAAATATACGAAACGGTTGCCACCGAAGTTAAGCGAGAATAACTTCAATGACCCATTCATACATATCTCTGCTAATTTGGAACTAAATTAAACCTTACTTGTGCCGGATGATTACTGAGGAGGAAAAGTGGATTATCTATGCATACATCCTACAGAAAAAAGGCATATTATGAAATCAGAAAATAACCCCCTGCAACTTTAAGCTGAAGTTAATCTTCAGTAAGAGAATGTTGTGTATATGTTAGGACATTCGAGGTTCAATGCATTTTGAGTTCTTGAAAACAAACAAAACCTAAATTAGGAGAGATACAGCCAGCAATTGGATGGTTTAAAAACATCACTCCTGTAAAAGAGGTCGATGATGTTCTACAAGAAAGAAATCTTGCTTTTTCAAGTTGATGCCAGCTGTATGCTGCTTTGGGGTCTCGTCAGAAACTCGCAAAACTAAGCTGGAAAATTCTGTTGAGCCCTACCTACTTCCCGGACCTATCACCCACCGACTATCACTTATCTCTAAGAATTCAAAATATTTACTGAGAAGAGAGATAAAGGGAAACATTTTATAGAACAGAAATGAAAAGGATAAAAGACGAACATTGATTCCATTTTTCGCCTCTGGAGGTAATGTATGTTTTAAAAATAGGATATACAGTTGTCGTCTCGCAGGCTGGAATTCGTAAGTAATGATGGCAGTTATATTATTCAATAACATTTATTCAAAGTATGAAAAACTCATTAATTTTTTGTATTCCAAAATAAACAAAAGTTCCTGGTACACTTAACTTTTATCCGTTATGCCGTACTTCGGAATTAATCACAAATTCTCTCGCTTAAAGCTATATTTAAATATTATTTAGATATATCTGAGCCAACCAATTTAGAAATGACTATCGGTTTCAAGTGACCAGTATTATAGTTTAACTCATTTACCATTTTATCTTGAACTGTTCAATTTATCTCTCAATAGAATCTGTCTATGAGCAACTAATTGAATAATAGCGCCAGTTTTGGAAATCACAACGTATTGATTGTTCTTAAATATACTTGATGAAGCGGAATGTTTGCAATCCTATTCCTTAAATAGATATCCCTTACATTTAAAGATTATGAAATCACTTATAAATAGAAATATTATTTGCAGAATTTAGTGGATTAGTACAGGAATTATTGAATTTGAATCGTTTATTTAAATAGTGCAAATTTGAGCAAGAATTGATTTTCAAATTGAATTTGAAAGAGGGAAATAAATATATAGTTCAGTTAAAAGTCGATATATTTATTTATTTATTTACTTTAATATGTTGCTATTGATGAAACCATTTTAAAGTTTTACAACAAGTACACTTTTAACAGATCCCTTAAAAAATACGATGATTTGATTAAAATATGCTAACAAAGTTATAATGCATTATTGTGACTTATTTTTTTATTTCATTATTAATTAGAGAATAATCTTCCAAAAAATCAAAAATTGTAAAATCAATACCTATAATGTGTTGATTTTTTTAAAAAAAGTACCAGGAGACACCCCTTGTCCGTCTCATTATGGATCAACCCTCATTGTACAAATTATACAACAGTTCATACCCAATGCTAAAATTGTAAAACTGTAATTTACTTGTACTCTGTGGCTCTATTTATTTGTTCTATCTTTCACAAAATTCGCTTTTGGCACTACTCTTCAGTTAAATTCATCACTGAAGCTGCATCCTCCAACCCAAATGTCCTCAGATTTTGGTAAACCTGCTGCTCGTGCAACTTTCTGGAATGTTGAGTTTTTTCTTCCGTTGATTGTTAATAAGTCTTCATATGAAACAAGGCTTTTCCTCTCATTCAGCGACTCCAATCCAGGAAATCATTGCAACAGTTTTTCTGCGAGATCTTGCAATAATGTACAATCGCAAATCTATTGGCGATATTTTATGAAAAGTAGCACATGGTTAACGATTTATCGTGTACGACACATGCGAAATCAGATTTGCCAACTTGGCGAGTAATCTTGAAGGTTGCCATTGTTGCAATAGCACGTAATAAATGTATTACATGATTACGGAAAACATTTTTATACATAAAGATACATATAATTAAGGTATAATGTTTTCTTCATTTGAATAGGTATCAAGTTAGAGATGCATTTAAGTTATTGACAACGAATATATTGTTTGCGTAATGCGGGCCAGAAATGGGAACAATATTTTTTACCTTGGCATTTTCATCTTTTTTAGTTTCATACTACCAAACAGGAAAACATCTAGATCTTTTTCCACTTAATGAACTGCATATTCCGTAATTTCAATCGTGTATTAACGTCGTACTAGAAAATGACACGAGGGCTTTTGGAGACAGGCATCGTAATTTTGAACCATGTTCAAATGAAGTGAACATCACCTGTAATTTAGCACCCCACTTTTCTATCTTCCACACTACGTCAGCGGGAGGACTTTGAGCCCTGGCAGATGAAACGAACTTCAACCACTCTATACAGCGAATTTTCAGTTACACTAGCGCTTGAACTGATTACATGCTGTCCACGAGCTATTGACCTTGAACAAAAATCAACAACACCCACTGTCCCATTTTTGAGATTATGGCCTCTAAGTTATGACTTTTTACCTTATAACAAAATATAATCTATGTTCTGCGTATTTTATCTATAAATAGTTTATAACAACAAATAAAGATGTTGAATATATAACATTTATTATGCGGTGCGATTGCTAGGTAAACACTTAATATTTTGTTCCTTTTAAGATAAAGCGATTTAATAAGATATTTTATCGGCATATAAGAATTTAACCTTTCAACTTAAATATTAGGCCTTTGCTGTTCCTTAATAAATATCAATAATAGGACTATGCGCACGTAATTTCAGATGGTAATGCATCGGCCGGGAAGAGTTATGTATGCAATCTTGAACTTCTGCGTATGCTAGTCAGCCACAGAGTAAACTACTAGTTTACTCTCTAGTACTAGTTCTAACTAGTAGAGATTTTTGGTTCTAAAAGTGCCTAGTTTTGTACCAAATAAAGTGTATTTGCACGGACTTTTATTCAAAAGAAAAATCTACAGCTGAAGCATACAGGATTCTTGTTGAGACAATAAGCCTCGACAAGATTTCTCTGTCTTATAAGACATGAAGAGACTAGTCTTGATGCTTTAAAAAATAATGATTGTTAACTTTAAGTTAAAGAACTAAAAAAGTTTACAGACAAAGAATTGAGGGAATCGATTGATTAAGACCCATGTCAAAGCTAGCTGCAATAGTTTTGAAACGTTTGAAAGCTTTAGAAATGATCCAGAAAATAGGACATGGGAGCTGTATGAGTTGAAGACGAGAGACGTCGAATGGCGTTTTCTTACGTGTAAACGGCAAAAAAAAGGAAATTTTTTTTGCCCTGTAGCGTGACTAGCGATGGAAAGTGAATACAGTACTTTAATTTAAAGTATCATCCACAGAACCAAATATCCATGTCCAAAGTTCTTCCTATGCATTTGGTGGGATTATCAAGATGCAATTTATTATGAGCTGCTTAAGCCGAATGAGACTATCACCAGATATCGCTATCTAATTCAACTGATGTGCTTGAATCGAGCTTTAAAGAAAAAATGGCCTCTGTATGAGCAGATGCATAGCAAAGTGATTTTGATACATAAAAACTCTCGGCCACATTTGCAAAGCCTTTGAAATCCTACCTAGAAAATTTTAAATGTGAAGTTCTATCACACCCTTCATATTCACTGGACATAGCCCTTACCGATTATCAATTATTCTGATCGATGGCAAATGGCTTGGTTGAGTAACGCTTCCATTCTGATGAAGGTACAAAAAATGGGTTGATTCTTGGACAGCCTACAAAAGCCCACCATTTTTTTCGAGATAGACTTCTTACACTGCCAGAATAACGGGAAAAAATAGTCGCTATTAATGGGTCGTACTTTCAGTGAAGTTATTTTTTACCTTATATTTTAAATAAATAATTTATTTTGTCAAAAAAAAAACAGTTAAAATTTATTCGATGTCCTATTAATTTCTATATTGTTTGCAACTTACACAAATTCTTTATCTGTATGAAAGAATTATAAATTCGAAATATTCTAAAATTAATTTTAGTTGGAGCAAATACGCTTAATTCTTCAAGACGATTCCATTGGTTTTATTTTTGTTTTAGTTTAAGCATTTAGTTATGATTTTTTTTTTTAAAAAAATATTTAGTTAGCAGACTGAAAGAATATTTGATTTCTGAAGTGTTATTATTTATTTCTCTCTGGATGTCATGGCTAATAAAAATTAAGTTGTTAAAATATTTATATCAGATGACATCTGACAAAATAGGAAACTCTTGATTTGAAATCTGAAATTGAAGTTCCTTAATGAAACTGCACGTTTCCGTTTTATCTTTAAAAAAATCGTCCACTAGCGTTTATCATTTTTGAAAAGTTTGAGACAACATGAAGAATTGCATATCGGAAATATCAAACAACAGAACTAGCTATGTTTTCTACTAATTTGATAGTGATAGTTAATTAAATTTATGCAAAACTAAGGGGCGAACTCCTGTGTGCATAATGGCGGATGAACCCCCATTGTACAAATTATCCACCTGGGCATACTCATTCCTTAAGTTGTATAATTATAAATAACATAAATTATGCAGTTTTATTATTTTTTTTCAATATATTGTAAGGAGGAAAAAAAATAAATTCCAAGCCTTCTTTTTAATTTTTTCTACAGTTTAATGCAATGCTTTTCAAACTTTCAATACTGGTGACCCATGTTTCAAACAAAACTTTTATCGGCCCCCCCCCCTCCATATAAAACCATGTACTTACAGTATTTTAAAATATTTAATAGAACAAATATTTCTGAAATGTTTGCTTTAGAGGTGGGGAATCCTTGAGATAAACTTTGCTATTCATTTTTAATGTTATTCTCTATGGTGCTTGAGACTATGAGGAATGATGAGTGACAAATTGTACACTTGTACAATTTGTCCCATTGTACAAATTATCCACCTGGGCATACTCATTGCTCAAGTTGTATAACTATAAATAACATAAATTATGCAGTTTTATTTTTTTCAATATATTGTAAGGAGGAAAAAAATAAATTCCACAAGCCTTCATTTTAATTTCCTCTTCAGTTTAATGTAATGCTTTTCAAACTTTCAATACTTGCGACCCAAGTTTCAAACACAATTTTTATCGCCCCCCCCCCCTCCATATAAAACCATGTACTTACAGTATTTTAAAGTTTTTAATAGAACAAATATTTCTGAAATGTTTGCTTTAGAGATGGGGAATCCTCGAGATAAACTTTGCTATTCATTTTTAATGTTATTTTCTATGGTGCTTAAGACTATGAGAAATGATGAGTGACGAGTTACATAAAAGTTTTTCCAATTACCCATCATTCAGCGTTGGATTCTAGTGCTGTTGCCAAGTCTTGGAAAGAGAAATTGTAAAAGTGCCTTTACTTTTTGACTTACCTTTGTATTTAGAGATAAATATCTTATTTTATTTTTTTTTTCAAATACAATTATTTTATTTTCACTAAATTCTTGGAATTTTAGAGCAATTGTATTCCATTTTATTGGTTTCTTTTTTTAAATAAGGCATTCAAATAAGAACATTATGAATTTTAAATATTACAACATCCACTGGTATTAAAATAAAGATTAATTTGCCATTATCTACACTCAATAAGCATCTCTTTCTCAATAAGCATATTTAAAATGACACTTCTTCCACTACATTTAAATTTAATTCCGTGCATTGGAATAAAAGAAAAGTGACTTCCTCACAAAAGGACTTTCGTTTACCTATTGAAAGAAAAATAAAGAAAACTCTTCTTATTTTCTTCAAGTTTTCTGAACAAAGAACAAAGGTTATTTTATTGTCAGATGTTTTTACGAGACTTGTTTTGTTTTAACAAGCTTTTCCTACTTAATGAAAAGGAAGAAGTGGTTTATTCAATTGATTTAGGACTTAAAAAAGCAGTAAAACCTTCGATCCAATCTCTTTAATGTTGCATTTCTTCTTCCTTCAAATATCGATTTCCCTACTTAAACAAGTTTTGGGCATTTTATTTATCATTTCATGATGTTCTATACTTTCCTTGGCCATTTAAGTCAAAGAGTGTTATATTTGTTAAGTTTGTTTGTATTTCTGGTACATTATCTTAAACACAGGTGTGCTTAGACGATATTAAAAATTGAAATATTTGAAATATTTTGTAGTATCATCCGGTCCATTTATTGCCTATGTATTTTCTTAAAGAAAACTATTATATTGACACAAATAATTCACGAAATTGATAAAAAAAAATCTAAATCTTACCCATTTTTTATGGTTTTTATTTTACATCATTCCGTTTTCGTTATGTTCAATTTAATAATAATTTTTTTTATATTATTAAATATAAAAATATTTATCCTTATGTGAAGTATTTCACCAAATATAAAATTCTAATTTTAAAATTACAGAAATACTTTATTAAATTGAAAAAAGTACTAAGACGTTATATATATAATTATTGATTTCTTTTGTATTAAATGTTTTATGTTTTGATTTTTTCTAGAATCTTTAAGAAGAGATATGGTGCCAGTCAGTATTGCCAAGCCACGTCTGTTCTCAACTGAATGTTTCTGCGCTTACCTGATAGTGTAAAACATGTTGTTGGAGCTAGACTGGACATAGACGCTCGAAGAAGAAGACGCTACTTTACGACGAAAAAGATGATGATTCATCGTGTGCACGAGCAAGACGACTCGGACAATTAATACATGTATTTTGTTCTTTTAAATAACTTGTAAATAAGTTGTAAAGAACTTAATCATGATCAATTAAATTCAAAGTTAAATGAAGACGTCTTTGATTTCACGCCCACTACTGACATCTTCCACAGATATTTACAACAAAAAAAATTCTTGAAATCCTTTCCTAAATAAATTTGTATCATTTATGCATGCATTAAATAAATCCTTATATTTTATAAAATAAATATTTTGATATATTTACCCTAATAACATTTTTAAACAAGTATAATTTAATCCGGGATTTTTAAGTTTTTGATATCAAATAGATTTGTTATTAAAGATATTACTGCATTTTTTTTCCTTCTTTTTTTATTGAGAAACATTAGTTTTAAAATGGAAATGAAATATTTTTGTTTCTTAATAGTCATATCATGATAATTAGCTACTATTACTACTTTTTAAAGAATATCATTCAAAATATTATTAGTGAAAGAAAGAGCTTATTACTTAATTTATTGATATGTTTTCCGTTCAAAAATATCTTCAATTATAATTTTCTTCATACAAGATAAACTGAAGGTACAAATGGCTATTTCAAAAAATAATTTAAATTTTTCTTATTCAATCGAAATGATATATATTTAAAATACATCCAATAGCTCTACATTAGAAGAAATATTTTTTTTTCCTAATCCAGTTTTTAAAATGTATATTTATATTTGTTTTAAAATTTCATTTAAATTCACTTCATATTAAGATGAATAATTTCTCAGATATGAGCGCAAAATTTAAGGCCATGTAAAACGCGAAATTGGCCCTTTTCCACTTGAAACGTACCTTTACTTTAATGTATAATTGGTATTGAAGCAAAAAAACAATTTTGAATTTTTTTTAATCGTGAACTCTAAAAAGTTCTAGATTATTGAAAAAACAATTTAACTAAAACAAAAAAGAAGTAAATTTATAAAAAAATTCGTATTTCAGTGATTATAAATAAGAAATTGAAGTACGAGGCATGCCCAGTAGCTATGCACCGTTATGAAAAAAACTCACATAAAAACTTAAAACAAAATTTATTTTTGCATGAAAGATCATGTTGCAAACTATTTTTCAACATAACTACCTCCATTGTCCAGACATTTATCTAATCGGGAATCCAACTTGTCTATGCTCTCTCTGTCTTCAAAGAAAGAGTCCATCAATAAAGAGAACCATTTGGTGAATAGATCTTTGTGGAAACTCATCACAAAGCAATCTTATTGTGAACCGTCTGTTTTCACGAATATTCTCATTCACTTTTTCTTTCAAAACGTCATTGAAAACAGAAAATTGATCACTACACGCAACGTTGATGCGCCCATCATTGAATTGTCAAATCTACTTTCTTATCATTCCATCATTCGTTACATTTTCATAATTTACCCGTGAACATTAGCGGGGGGCCCAGGCTTACACAATCTTTAATTCTAGGAAAACTGCTTACTTGTTACCACTGACTTTGTGAGTATCCTCCTATATGACAGTCTTCAGTTTTTTTTTTTCCGGCAAAGGTTTTATTTTTATTTTAATAATCTTAAGGTATTTGGGGTGACTGAACTCACAACAGGGCCATAGAATAAATTTTTTCACTCTGAACGACTTAGTAGTGTTTGATTGCTGTGTTTTTCGACCCGTTATGCCTTAAAAATATAAATGAATAAAATATTAAAAAATGAAATGGGCATCTGCAATCTCTGTTGGAAGAAGGTGAAACTAATCAAGCAAGGGAAGAACCTGATGAAATCATAGTAATCATAATATTGAGAGTAAATTTGAGAAAAGTGATAAACATGAAATGTTTGAATTGAAAGGAAACTTTATAAATGCAACCCAAAAAAACTTCATCAACATCGATATGAAGCCACAAGTGTACCATAAGACACACGGTGACACTCTTTAAAAAAGTCAAAGTTAAAAAAAGTTGAACAGGCTATATTTCAATCATCAAAGGACCATAAAACTACAATAACTTGAACAAAATACGGCATGTTTGCCCCAAAATATAATTCTGTTAGTCTTTGCGAAACGCCACTTTAATTTATGTCCTTTATTTAAGTCACGCACATTTAAAACTTCTTGATTCAGTTTTTTTTAATATTTTTTCTCAAATTATTAAAGAAAAATTCATAAGTTCATGAAAGTAGGTAATTGTATTTTCCGATACTTAAATTATTCACTGGAATAATGATTTTTGGTACGTACAATTAAGAAAATTATAAAAATAAAATAATTGGGGTGACTCAGTCAACCCGTTTGACAGCTGACGTTAGTATCAAGTGCGCGCCTTCTCCCGCGTTAAATGCTTACTAACAAGTGTAATCACATCAAAATCCACTTCTAATGGTGTCACTATACTAAAACCCAACCAGAGACACGTGTGTGCAAAAGTTGAACTGCTGTAGAATAGTAGTGATTTTGGTTGAATGGAACGGTACAAACATCCTTCGTGAGCCCATTTGCTTACAAATATTTTAATGGAAATAAAATGTAGCAGACAGAAAAAAATATAAATATTAGTTTCCTCAGTCTAAAAAAATCGAAAAATAAGCATACGTTAATTAACCCGGATTAAGGCATGCACTCGATACTAACTTTAATGGTCACCCCAATTCTTTTTATAATTATTTTTATTGAACACAATGAAAATCGTATCTCTAGTGAATAATTTAAGTAGGGGAAAGTATACTTACCTTCTTTTAAGGAATTTAGATTTTTCTTTCATAATTAGAGAAAAAATTCACTCTTGAAAAAAAAAAATGTTTCAAATGTCTGAGTGACTTTAATAAAGGACACAAATCACAAATACCTTTTGCTAACATTATAGGAATGAAATACTTGCAGGCAAAATTATTATAGTTTGTTCAAGTTATTGTAGTTCTATTGTCCTTAGATGATCGACAAGTAGCATGTTGAACTTTTTCTATCTTGTGTTTTTTTTAGACAGGGTGCATTGTATCCTGTGGTACACTTGTAGCTTCATATCTATCTTGATGGAGTTTTAAATAGCATTTAAGAACTTCCTTTTCAGCTCGAATATTTCATGTGCGTGTGTTTACCGCTTTCCTCAAATTTTCTTTCGCTATCATGATTAATATGAAATATTTCACCAGGCTTGATCAGTATCAACTTTAACGAATAGATGTCGCACAGATGTCCAATTCTTTTATATATATATATATATATTATATTCATTTACATATATAAACCATAATGAGTTGTAAAACGCAACAATCAAAACCACTAGGTCGTTCACAGGGGAAAAATGTACCATGTTCAAAAAAACGTTTTGGAAGAATAATGGTAGATTGTGTAACTCCGTCACATTAAGTACCTTAAGATTATAAAAAACGTTTTCCACCCCCTTCCCCCCAAAAAAGCGAAAAACGTTTCGAATACATTTTAGTTCCCTCGAAGACTATACGTAGAATGGGTTATTGGAGTACCTGTTTCCCTATGGAAACTTCACCTCCTATCTTTGTGATTGATGAGTGAGCTTTGCTTCAGCTTTACCTTGGCCCAGAACTGCATTATTAAGTACTAAGAAATTAAGAATTTTAGAGTAATAAAGTTAAATTTACAGTGTGCTTTAGAATAATAAATTTACATTAAATAAGTATAGAAACTTTAGAATAAAATAATGTGCAAATTAATTAATTAATTAATTAAAACTTTAAGATTGAGAGCTCCGTAGAGGAGCTAACCTGCGCCAATCACTGTGCGATTCGACAAGCCGATGTCATATAGGAGGATACTGATAAGATCATTGGTAACAAATAAAAAGTTTTCCCAGAATTAAATATTTCCCGAACATGGGGTGACTCTGTGCCCCACGTAACCACTAAAGGGTTAATAATATGTGTGTGATGCACACACACACACACACACACACACACACACATTAAATTAAACTAATTCTGAATCACACAAATCAGTATATATTAAAGTTACACTTACCATAGTTGTAAGTTATTTGTAATTGAATTCCGTTTTTAGAACTAGACTGTCATATTTACTTATTTTTTTTATTACTGTAGATTACACATGTGTTATCCATAAATTTATTAGTTAATAGAATCCTGATTTTGGGTAGTTGAATACACAAACAATATTTATTTTAATTTATACGTTAATGATGAATTTAAATTAAAAAAATACAAAAACGTGTCTTAAGAATTGAAAACCTGCTGAAAAATTCATGTATATGTATCAAAATTTGTTAATTTGAGAAATAATATGTTATCAAAGAAACGTAAGTATACTTACAATACAAAGACTATAAATAATAACATAAATTTAGTACCAATATAATTACTCACATTTTAAGAAAAAAACTGAGGCTCGGTAAATAATTGCTTAATTGTTTTAAAAAGAGTTAGAAATATAATATTGTAATTAAATTTAATACAATAGGAAGGGGGATCAACAAAATATGTGTGTCTTCTGTTCGTTAATTAATTACGAAATTTTATCTCCTTTAGGCAACACATTTTTATGTTCTTTTTTTATAATTTTCTTAATAAGCATATAAATTCCGTTAATAATTAATTAAATTTCAATCAAACTAAGTTTTTCACTAAAGTAAAAATAAATAGAATATGTAGCACACAAAACTTGATGTCTCAGAAATTTTAATTATAATTTTACATCTCAAACATTGTAAGTGAATTAATTCGTTAATTTTTTTTTAAAGTTCGTTTTTTTTTTTTTTTTTTTGAAAATATCATATTACAGATTTGTATTTTTTAAAAAAAAAATTACATCCACAGTAGAATAAAGATATCATTTAAGATAGTATCATACTGTTACGAATATTGTGTAATGGATGTTTAGAATAGTGTAAATAATTTATATCTGAACGTGTAATACGTTTATATTACTCTATGTTGTATTTATTTTGTGTAATACGTTTATATTACTCTATGTTGTATTTATTTTATGATAAAATTGTAATATTCGCAAGCAACGTCATACTTATCTTTTAAAGGTAATTCAATGTAAACCACGAAATCTTGGCGATGAGCCAAGGTAACATCATTTTTGGTAACCATGTTGGCGACTTGGCCACTGACTTGGCGATTTTTACAACATTTTGGCGAGTTTGTGACCCTTTTGATTATTTTGGAAATTACGAAAGAAACTTATCCATATCACGATGTATGACGTAAGCAGATTACGTACGTGTGTGTTCCGTACAAAAAAGTTGACTTGAGTATTGTTTAAACTAGCGATTAATCAGTATTGATTTGACCGCGAAGAGTCGACCAGTGATTAGTGAATACTTCGACTGTTCAATACGACGAGTGAATGCTTGCAAATAATCATTAAGGTATCCAACTACGTTCAGAAACATGACTTTAAAAAAGCGCATAAATGGATAATTTTCATGATAATTAGTGTTACTTAGATTAGAACCCATGTATACAGTGGTTTTAAGGACATAATGACAGAAAAAAATTATTTAAATACAATATTTTGGCAAAAAATGAACTTAGAATAACCTTTTTTCCAAATGTCCTCCTTTTTGTAAAAAAAATTTCTATTGTATTAGTATTTTACCTGTATATAGCTCAAACCTCTGTACAACTATGATTTTTAAAAAATTCAAATTATTTTCAGAGTTACAACCATTTGAAATAATTATCGGCGTATTTTCTTAAAATTTCTCCCTTCTGTTTTTGTAAAACATGGATAAACCGACTTCCCAGTTACGCATTTCAAAAGTTCCAGTTGAGCCTCTGTACAGAGGTCTGAGCTGAATACAGGCAAAATATTAATACAATAGAAGCATTTTTTACAAAAGGAGAACATTTGGAAAAAAGGTTATTCTAAGTTAACTTTTTGCCAAAATATTGTATTTAAATACTTTTTTTGTCATAATGTCCTTAAAAGAATTGTATACATGTATTCTAATCTAAGTGACACTAAATATCATAAATATTATCCATTTAAGCGCTTTTGCAAAATTACGGTTTCGAACGTAGTCGGATACCTTAAACGTTCTTGTATTTTAGACACTGATAAGACACAGAAGATGATAAGACCTTCTGAAATTTATTAAGTCAATTTGAATACTGTATTCTATATTTGAAGTATTGTTTTCCAACATTGCACTTCCATTGCTCCTGAAGAACTGCCTTGCTCTTTGCAGCTAATTTGCAAAAAATCCTCGAACCCGATCTACGTAGCAATGCTAATTTTGAGTTTACTTGAATTAAAAATAATTAGTTCCCTTTGGATCTGTAATTCTCAGTCTGGGGCTCGTTAAACACTAGCGTTTCATGAAACTACTTTAAGTTCTCCAAAAATAATAAAGAATATGGTTAAAATTTATAGGAAACTAATTTATATGAACTAATTAATATTTTAAATTGTCATGTTGTAAAACTTGAACACAATGAAGCAAGAATGGCCAACTTGGAGAACACAATGCAGTTTTGCAACGAATTTCCCCTTTTTTCCCTCCCTGTCTTCACGATAGATTCTTTTCGCAGACAATATATATCTGTTTTTCTTACCATGTCATTGATTAAAAAAAAATAGAAGCCTCATTTTCACAAAGATTTGTTTCTTTCGTACGTGTATGTTCCGTACAAAAAAGTATTACGTCTGAGTTGTGTTTCACTGCTTCAAAGTATTAAGAAACACCACAAATTGGTCAATAATTCACAAACCCAAATGCTACAGCTCAGAATAATACAAATTTCTGGCTCTATTTTTAGTTTTAAATCCATTAGGCTTAGTTAAAGTTATTGATAGAATATAAGAGCAACTTAAAGTTGAACTCCACAAATATTCCACCTCATCATCGGCACCTAGAAAATTACGACTTTGCCCGCTCTACAACTGAGCCCATAGAGAGGCTTTGTATCAGCAAGAGATTTTTGAATTTTGTGTCAAAATGCTAAAAAATCAACCTTATAGTTAAAAAAAAGATTTATCGTTAATCTGTGGGTGAATTGTCCACTTTGTAGCTAATGAAAAAACAATGGGTTAATTGACAAAGTCAGATATTGATAGTATATCTAAAACTGCTGACACAAAATTATTCCGCAATTTTAACCCCTTCAATGGTACATTTTTTTTTATACCTAAAATGTTCCAAAAAAGGCACATTTTTACACATTGCATATAACTAATCATAATACTTAACAGAATGAGAAAATAGGATTTCATTTTCATTTATATACAATTTTAAAATTTTCATAATTTTTTTTATTTTATAGCTGTGGAACACAAACACTCAAAATGTTTGTTTTTTATAAGTACATTGCATGCTATTAAGACTGTTTCATATACCTTAAAATAATTTCTCACGTATTTACAAAAAATGTTCATGTGTGTGTACGTAGCTCTTTTTTTTTTAAAAAAAAGTTTGAATGTTTTGCTTGAATGCATGTACACACACAGCTTAAAGCATGGGGTAATACAAAGTCTTACATTGCAATGGTATATAGGCTTTTTTGGATTATTTTTCCATTTTCATTTCTTCTCAAGTAATAAACAGCATATTGTCTTGTCCGTCCCTGTTCTTTATCGAATATTTTGAAGAATCTAAATTCTTCCCTTCACTAAAAAATTACGGCGTTCACCACAAAGAAAATCCCGGATGAGAATCTTTTGAGTACAATGAACTTAAAAACACTAGTACTAATAATCTCAATGTACGAAAAATAAAATATGTGCAAATCAAAGACAAAAAGATGAAAGCATCAGTGACCATTTAGCGTTCGGGTAAATTGGTTTCGGTCAAATTTCGGTAGCCCTTAAGTTCTTCGGGTAATCTGGTTAAGGAATTAAGAACCAAAGCACATTTGTTAATAATTCATAATCCCAAATGCTACACCTCAACATAATATCATTTCCATGTCACTTTTTTCAATTATAAATTTATTTCTCTAAGCTAAAGTAATCGATATAACTTATATACGTGGAGCCTTAATTCGAGCTCAAGAAAGATTTCACCTGGACATCGGCATCCTAGAGATTATTAACCTTTTCCCATCAATCACTGTGCCCATAGTAGGGCTTAGTATAAGCAAGGGATTTTTAATTTTTTTTTTTAAATGCCAAAACATCAGGCATCAGTCTTTTAGTTCCAGTAAATTCGCGTTAATCTGTGGGTGGATTGTCTACTTTAAAGCCGATGGAACAACAATGGGCTAGTTGGTAAAGTCGAATATTCAGAGGAAATATATAAAAACGTTAAAAAAATATTTTCTAATTATAACTAACTTTAAATAAAGAAGGATATTCAAAGATAAATTTCCTAACTCTTTTAATATCTATCACTTGAATTATTTATCTATGGTATGTTGAATTTTTGTTTTACCCAAATTCAGACTCCAGCACATTTTACTGGGAATATCAACACGGAAACTCCTCCAAATCCAAGATTCTTTTCCACGAAGTTTAGTATTCATTTCTAAGTTTGATTTTAAAAAAAAAAAAATCTTTCCTCCAATCTATCTGAAAGAAAGTAATCCGCTTCTTAATAAGTAATCCGGCTGTTGAAGATATCTGAAGAAATTTTTCTTTCAGAAGTATTCGAAGTATAATTTAATGCGGACTTGGGAAGTTTGCATTTTTCTGCCAGAAAGTATTCCGAGATTTAACCGATCAGTAATATCTGGAACGATGAAGAAAGTATTAAGATCTGTTCTTTCGACCACCGCTTTCTATTTCTATATATATGGAACGTTTCTATAAACTTTTCGAATAACTTTAGAATATTCTGTTGGGCGTTGTAAATTGTTTCAGAATCAAGCACATGGATTTTTTTATGTGTACTTGTACATAAGATAATCAGAAGTATAATAGCATAGCTTTAGAAGATTTTTTTAGTAAGAAGTTTATAAGCATTCATTGAAAAATGAGAAATATATTTAAAGTTCATTTTTCATTTTGGGCAGACGATTTTGATAAATTACTGTCAAAATCAATGAATGTTTAACAAGCCATAATTTTCATAAAAACCATCTTGTTTAACATTTGATACCTAGCATAAAACACGTACATCATATAAATTTCGTATCTTATAAACATTTTGTTACATACAGTGACACACAAAAGTGCTCGTACACTTGCAATTTTCTATAAAATTTAACGCTTTCGACCAATAAAAAATATTATAGCGGAATTGTAATTTTCTTATCTTATTCTGCAACTAGTTCTTAATTAAATAACGTAATAAATTATTTAAACATAGTATAAGTATTATTTTGAAATATTAATAATCAAAAAATTGCTATAAAAATTACACCACTAAAGTTTTCAAACATTTAAAAAAATCTCAACATAGCTTTAAATATATTGTATTTCATTCTCAATTTTCTGCTTCGTAGGATGTATTTTACAAAAAATTTTGAAACATCTTAGTAAGTTCTTTTTTTTGTTGTAATTTTTACATTAATGTCCCTCCATTTTTCTGTGATCATTGTTTTTACATCACATTTTGTTTGTCTTACTTCATATTCACATTATCACCAAATATAGTCTACTGGGTTTAAACTAGGTGATTGATGAGGTGTTTCAGAGTTCAGGGACAATTATAGAGACGCCAGAGATGTACTTTGAGAGAAATGTGCTTGGGGTCATTATCCTGTTAAAAAATGAAGTCGCCTCTAATATACAAATTTTGGACGGGTAATTTCCAATCGTTCCATAAAATATTTAAATAAACCTCATTATTCTAAATATTCTAAAAAATAACAGATTATCTAATCCTGAAACCGATTTACTACCCCACACAAGAACAAATCCACCACTATGCTTCACTGTTCCAACTAAATTCTTGGAATTAATTTTCAGAAAATTATTTGGGATGGCATCAAATTCAACTTTTTGGTTCAGACGGCGTTTATATATATATATTGTATATAAAAATTGCTTGGGATGGTAGCAAATTCAACTTTTTTTGGTTACGATGGCGTTTATATATATGTCAGGTTTGAAAAGTATAGCTTCAAAATTAAGTAAGTAATAAATAAAAAAAGTGCGAACTCTTTACCATCGTGTAAGGATGTGTGTGTAAATAAGCCTATTCAAAGGTGGAGCGAGCACTGACGAGGAAGAACGCATACTCGAAAAGGCTTAGCTAGTGTCTCCTCGCCGAAGTGTTGTTTATTGTTCTACTCGGTTGCGTGCCAACGGGCCGCCATGTTGGATTTTATGTGATTGAAGTAAAATAAAGAGGTATTCTAAAGATGATGCCCTCCGCATTCTACCAGCAGACATGGGGCCGGACACACACACACACACACACACACACATATATATATATATATATATATATATAAACATTGTTTGGTATGGTAGCAAATTCAACATTTTTCGTTCCGACGGTGTTTATATATATATAAATATTTAATAGTTTGGAGAAGAAAAAAAAGGAGGAAATCCCACGAAAATCACAGAAAAATGGAGGAACAATGATGCTGAAATTACTAAAAGCTTATGAAATCTATATGGAGACGTTTAAAAGTTGCTGTAGGTACTAAAATGCATCCCATTGTATCCTAAGTTAAGGTATCCGACTTAAGGTATCATCATTTTCATTAAAAAAATCGAAATTTATTTTATAGCGCATTTTTATACTGTTTAATAAGCTTTCTAAAAATGCCGTAATTTTAATTCTGAGTCAATTAGAAAAAAAAAGTTATAACTGTTTTTATTTGAGTTGGAAGCCCAAATCGAAACCGGAAGTGTGAGTTTTTGGTTGACTTTCACCGGAAAAACGAGATTTTTATTCATTTAAAATATTTTAATGAATTCTATTTATGTTTAGTAAACTTTATTTCACTTTATAAATTTTTTAATAGATATATTTTGCTTGAAAGTAAGCAACTGTTAACTGATTGCAATGTTTGAATTGATTTAAACGAGTTGCCATTTTTTTATCATTTGTGTTCGAAAATAGATCTCTTTATAACTTTTTTATTAGTACTTTTATATAGAGTTATAGTTATTTTTAATTAAATTAAAGTTGACATGCAAAAAACAAGATCAATGAGGCCAAAAAAAGAAGAGATTTCCAGAGAGCTGATTTTGTTGGAGAAACGTTGAAAGAAAAATCAACAGATCTTCCAAATTCAGCTGTTAATTCTATTAAAAAGACTTATAAGGATCTTTGCGATCAAAATCTTCTAAGAAAATGTCTACAAGGGAAAGCTAAGAACTGCAATGAAAGTCTTAACAATGTCGTGTGGAGTATAATTCCGAAAGACAACTTATTTGAGCTACAAACACTCCGTTTAAGGAATTATATCACAATAATACTTTTTAATTCTGTATTTGCTGGTCTATAACCTCTACTTCAAAAATTAGGAATAAAATTATGTTCTGAAATGAAAGGATATTTTTGGTTCTTTGACAAAACGAGTATTGTTTGTTCTACGAGGCATTCTAAATCAGATAAGGAACTGTCTCGTAAAAAAATAAAGGTCCTTAATAAAATGTAAAAGTTTGAAGTATGAGGTTCAAGAACGCAAAACATACAAATCCGGAGAGTTTTAATACCTTCCTAAATCTTTAAAAAAATTTATTGCAAATATAAACTTTATTTTGCATTTCTGAAGAACGTTATTTTTGAAGATAATGGTTAACGGTAAGAGTAATATTTCTTAAAGTAAACGAAATGTTCTTATGAAATTTTTTGAGTTTGTTCTTTGTATTATAATGAATGCTTTCTGATAAAAGTTAAGGATGATTTTAAAATGAAGTTATTTTTTTATTGTAATTTTATATGAAAAAAAAACTTTTTTCAGAAATATTCTGTGTTTTTATGTCGAACACCTTTATTTCATAATTTTATTGTAAAACGAGTTTTTTTTAATAGACAGCATAGTTCATCAATGAAGAATTGTATCCCTGCAAAAATTTTACTTATTTTTGTGATATATATTTTTCTAGAGTTGTTAGCAAAAGAGCAATTTTTTGCAATATTTGGAACAAATTTCTCAATATTTTGAAAAATAAGTTTTCAAAAAAATTCTTCTTGTTGTATTTTCATAGTTTTGCAACATACTTAATTAAAAAATAACAATTAAATAATTATTTAAGTTATATTTTAGAAAATTGTCTCCCAACCCTGTCGGATACATTAAGGGAGAAATACAATATTAAATCTACGTTGAGAGTTTTTTAAGTTTACGAAGACTTTTGTGCCTTAGTTTTCATTGGCTTTTTGATGATTAATTTTTCAAAATAATAGTTATACTATATACTTATTTTATTATGATGCATAAATTTTCATATCTCGAAATCGTTAAATTTTATAGAAAACTGCAAATGTACGAACACCTTTGAGATTCAATGTAGGTATGAAAAAGTTACATGGGTGGTGCATACTGTTATGTCAGTTGATGTCCAAGACATAAAACCATCTTTCACTATATTTTTCAATAAATAATTTATTTATTTGAGTTATATGTACTGTAAGCAATGAAATAAATACATATTCATGTTAGTTTAATTTCTGTTAAATTATAAAAAACAAACAAACAAAAAAACCAATACATCTTATAAACGAAATTTATAGAATGCAAAAAGACTTGATAAAAAGGTAAACTTAAGTTAGATGAATTCATTATTTTTCATGTATAAAGCATATGTACAAAAATGTAATCAATTTATTAAATGTGAACTCTCAGAATAATGATTTTATGTTATTTTTAACATTACTACGCAAAGTCTGCATGGGTATTTCATCTCTCTCCGGTGGTTCTTCAAATAAATAATGGAATAATTTAGTAGAAGTTGTTTTGAAAGAAGGTGCTGAGCATGTGATTTTCAAGTAATGTGTCCGCCAGTACAATGCTTGCACATGTAAGGGTTAAAGGTTTCAGGACTGATTGGATTAAGGGGGATTAAGAGCAACGAATGATATCATCCTATTCTTTCAGGTCTCGATATTAGAATTAATGTTATTTTTTTATTTTACTTTAGGAATTTTATTATAGTTGAACATTCAAAGCAATGCGAAGGCTATTGATGACAGAAATTGTAATTCTGCACCATGGGCAAGTATCGAGGATGACAATTGATATAAAACCATCATTCCAAACACTTAAGACATGCGATTTTGCTCCGACAAATATATATAAACCACACAGGTTACTTTTTGGCAATTATGACAACACGCTTATCGGGGATGG
>BMAV01011650.1:225599-236395 GCA_019973955.1 Trichonephila inaurata madagascariensis | reverse complement strand
ATGAAGTCGTTAACGTCGAGGACACCATACAAACTCCTAAAATATCCCATATCGAAGTAATATAAAGGCTGTAGAAACTGCCCTTCAATATTTTTAACAAGGTGCATCGGAAATGGACCTACTTTCCTTCGTCGTCTTCGAGAGGAAGCAGCAAAACGCAGAATGCAGTATGGAAGATAACATGACATAACCCATTTCTTTAAGCAAATGAGTTACAAAGGGGAAAGGGGTTATATAACCGTACTGTCACTTGCATGGTTCTCAAAGCTACGGATAACGTTAGGCTTCAACTGGCCCCTTGCCACGATGAATTTCGTTGACTTCTATCGGGTAAATTAGTAACGTAACAACATTTCAATTAATTTTTTTAATTGAACAATACTTAATTATGTATATTTTCTTCTGTACCATCAAATAACAAATGCGGAATAAATTGGGACCTGATTTCCTAATAATCCCTTGATATGGGCCAGATTAAAATCGGTGTAGAAATATCTAATCGAATATTTTGAGTGGGTAATTAAAATGTCACAACATTTCGGAATATCCAAACTTTGATTTGAGTAGTTATGAATCGATGATATTAAACCTCTAAGCAGACGCTTTTCTATATCGATCTTGACACTTTCCCAATATTGTGGTTTTGTTAGAAATCGAACATTTGTGAATTATAAGATTAATCATCGCATTATGTCTATAATATTGTCGATTATCTTATTTTTATACATTAATTGAGGTATAGATAGACAAAAATATCAAGCGTCATCGAATTTTATTTATAAATAAAATATATGTGACTCTTATTTAATTATCATCATTACTGAAAATCATGAAAACAATTAAATATTGTGCTGATTGTGTGCAGTATCAGAAAATTACTTTTATTTCTCGTTAGATAATTAATGTAAGGAGGAAGTCTGGAGACTCGAGTGCTAAATTAGGTTTCATCTTTGTTCATTGATCATGTTTCACAGTCGTGAGGTCTGTCGCTGATAACATTTGATGTTAACAATCTATTTTGAATATGGTGAAACCTTTATGAATTTTCAGGTAAGAAACTGTACTACTATCATGCTGTAATTTAATTTCAATAAAAAGTAGAATTATTCCCATATTTTTCAGCACATCAATTAATTACTAATCATAATTTTTTTTTTCTATTTCAAAAAATGATTTAATTTTCTGGATAAATAATGCCTTTTTTATATAGATTTCATTTTCAATACATCAACGTAAAAAATTTAAATATTTTATTTAATAAATATTCTGATGTTATTTATAACGACTTTTTATTCGGATATATATGCTACTTATAATTTAATCATTAATTTACATAAATATTAATTTTTTTTTAATTCTAAAAATATTTTTTTTTACTTAATGTGTTTTGTTCTTTCAGATATCTTTAATAAATGGAAAGTAAATACATTTGTGTTCAAAATTAAGACAATCTGCGTATTTATTGGAGTTTCATGAAAAAATTGGAACGAAACTCAAAAATATTGCTTCGAAAAAAAGACACATATTTTGTGTGTCGAATACGCAAGCGTATACGTCAGCGTTTCTCAAACTGTGGGGCGCGACCCCCTTGGGGGGCGGGATAACCTTACAAAGGGGCGCGAGCATATCGAAAAGTCAAAAATAAAAGATTTGAAAAATTGCAATTTTACTAAAAGGAAACAAAACAAAATGCATTCTGACATAATAAAAAAGTAAAATACACTTTTACATTGATATAATATACTTATAAATGCATCTGCACTATATAATGTATTTGATGATTAATTTATAAATACTAAGTTAAGAACAAGATTAATAATTACTAGTGACTCGAATGGGCTTGTCATATACAAAATTATAGACAAAATTTAATACTTATCTTAATAATTTGTACGGGTTATAATTAAATTCATATTGTAGCTTTAGCATGTAGCTTTTAGTACCTCAATATTTTTAAATCAATACATTGTTATTTTATAGAGGGGACGCGATGAAAATTATGATTGAAAATTGGGTCACAAATATTGAAAGTTTGAGAAGCACTGGTATACGTGTGTCTGGAAAGAGCTAATCCAGTTATAGGATTCATAAACACTCGCACCAAAATCCGCATTTCGTTCGCCACCAGACTTCGGCAATTTTCCTGTTTTTTTGTTTTTTGTTTTTGTTTTTTGTTTTTTTTTGCTGCAACCGGTTAATTTAAACAGCAAATTGAGTAACCACGAACTTTTAGATGATGGAATGCGTCAGTGAATTGCGAGAAATTTAGAAGCAGGCTAGTCTCAAATAGAAATCTGCAGACAATTTAATATAACGACTAGCGTTGCGTTTCACTTATGGAAACAGTTTAAGGATACCGTGTCCGTCAAGAGAAAATCTCAGCCAGGTCATCCAAAAGCCGCGATAACCAAAGAAGATCTCCATTTGTTCATTATAGCGAGGGATAAGAGGGATGCTACAGATTCACAGCTCTCTCGTGAGCTGTTTGCGCCAGCAGGAACCCGATTTTGCAGAGTGACTGTTTTCAGAAGACTTCGTGAGAGAGGGCTGTTTGCATGAAGATACCTATTGTTTGCGATCATCTCAATTCCCCGAACAGGAGAAGCTGTTTAAATTGGTGCAAGAATAATAGCGATAAGTGCATGGATCAATGGACAACCTTCACTGCTGAACTCCGGTTCACCATAACCAGTGAATCCCTACCTGCCCTTCAATGTCCGAGAAATTGACCATTACAACGATGGAGGTCAGGCTTCTCGTGGACGGCCACACACACCTCTATGTCTTTGAAACATGCATTGGTACTTCTGTGAGGTATATGGATGAGGTCTTAGGGACCTATGTTTGCCTTTTTATGGGTACGTTTGACCCTGATTTTCTTTTAATGTTAGACAATGCAAGGGAGACGACATAGAGCTCATCCGGTTGACGAACTTCTGGAAAGTGAGAATATTCCCCGGATAGAGATATTAACCAGTCAGATTTCCACATCTGATCCCTATAGAATATTCCTCGGACGATCTGGGGAGGGCAATTCAACTCGCAATCCTCCTCCGAGAATGCTCCAAGGCGTGAAAAAATATATAGTGAACGAGCTTGATCAACTACCACAGGAAGTCATAAACTACATTATTTCCAATATAAAATCATGGTGCAAAATCTATATACCTGTAAAGACTATAACCCCTATTAACTAATTTTTAGTCCTATTCTGCAACTGCTGCTTCATGCATTTCAACTGTAATGAGTGTTATACGTGATCATACGTGTGTATTATAACAGTTGAATTGTTATTTATTTTTGCATTTTACCAACCATATGTACACACCCAATTTTAAATTTTTTCAATAGTTATAGAGATAATAGACCAAATCTGAAAACTGTCTTAATTTTGAGCACATTAGTGTAATAATATTAATAAACGTGTCTTTTTGGATCGAGTAACACGAGTTATAAAATATATCAAATTGTGATCTATACTTCAAAATAATTTTCTGTTTACAATAATTATAAAATAGAATTGCTCATTTCTTTTGAACTCCGAGTAGTAAAATAGATTAAATCATGTATACAAAAACCAAATAACTCAATGGTGTAATAAAAGAAATATCGTGCAAATTTATCAAAATCAGATTTTCTTTCTGATTTATTAATAAAAAAAATATATCTTTTATGGTAAAAACCTATTCAATCGGAAACAACATGATCGTTTGGTAAATAGAAATTGTCCGCCATTCATAAATGATTTAATTAACATAGTAAATAAAAATGATTGCATTTTAAATTTTATTTTAAGTTATTTCTTTTTAATGCCATTTTATCAGGGGATAACTATTTTTACAATTTTCTAGTTTCTTAAAATCAAAATTTCGAAACAACCTAAATACGTAAAATCCAACGTATATATCCACCTATACTTTAAAGCTGCAATTTTTAAATTTTAAGTATATTCACCGTGTAACGCGCACTCCTTTTATTAAGAGGAAACCTGAAATGAACGTGCGTAATTCTCTTGTGTTTTGAAGTCATGTATTCGATGTATTACTCCAAGATGTAGAAAAAAATAATATACTTCTAGAACAACAATTCTGTTAAGTTCAGGAGGATGTTATTTCTTTTAAATAAACAGTATTTCTATGCATACAGCAGTCTAGTTTTTTTTTCTGTTCCCATGGGTTTTTTTTTTTTTTAAAGATCTCATAATTTTATTCCCGGCGTATAACGTGCACCTGTAAATTTCGATCTTATTTTTTGTGTTAAAAATGAGCACTGTACGCCGGATTTTACGATAAATAATCGTACTTCACAAATGTTATAATTGCTAAATCTTGCATGCTTGGGGTTTATTTTTTTACTAGACTTACTATGCATTTATGCGTAAGTAATAAATTATAATAGTGAAAAAAACGATTCAAATAATTTTTCATATTTTCACCTTTATTTTTTTTTTATTTTCCAAGACTTGCATTTTTAAAGTAAATTTAGTAATAAAATGTATTGCAAAATTTACACTTTGAGAAAAATACATTGACGATTGTAGGTATTCATGAATTTTAATATTTAACAAGTTATGTAAGTTTCATTGAATCGAAGCTATCCATACTTATCTTTGTCAGGTTTTTATTATATTGAATAATAATGCTTCTTATAGAAATATGTATAAATCCGATATCATAATCATATTAAAAAACAATTTTTACCAAGCAATTTCAAATGTAGTCGATGCCAATATAGAGGAAAGAAAGTTTTTTTATTTTAAATTTTTATGTGTATGAATTGCTATATTTATTTTTTTAATTGTTAACCTTCTCTATTGCCAAAAGTATTTTTTTATTTTAGTATTTCTGTGTTTGACGAAATAGATGCAAAAAAATAGTTCCATAATATAAAATTGGTTTAATTTCAATTTTTTTTCAAATAAAAAAAATTAGGAACCAATTAAAAAAAAATGAAGAATTTTCATGCATCCAGAAAATTGTACGAAAGGGTCGGTAGATTTGCTAAAAGTTTATATCAAAAACTTATACAAATAATTTATTAAGTATAAAGGAAAAGCAAACTTAGAGTACGTTGAATTTTGACGAACGCGTTTTAATGTGCTTTGCCGGAGAAACGAGGTCTTAACATTTTAGGGTCTTTTTATCTTTAAGATATATATAAAAACATAAATAAATAAAACTTAATAAAACCTTTAAAACTGAATTTTTAAAACTACCAAAATAATAATATATTTCCAGAATATACAGTACATTCAACAACTTCATCGAGTAGAGCACTTTACTTATTTGCTAAGTAAACCTATTTTAAACACAAATATCAGTAAGCCCCTCTCCAAAAAATTAAATAATAATTAACTGAAGTACTTAATTTGTCAAAGTTCCTTAAAATTTTTATTTTTCTGTGTGTTTCACATTTTTCCAACTTACTATACAAATATCTAAAACGTGTGCTTGCGAAATGATATTATTTTAGACATATGCTGGCACGCACCATATTCAATCTTCTTTCAAACAATGAGAAACACCAATAAGTAAATATCGCCACATTAAATTTTATGCTTTTAGGTACATGTATTATTTGTTTTTGACTCATTAATATTACAGCATAACAGAATACAAAATATTATTTGCCATTATTTAATAAATGTTTGCTCATAAACATATCAATAAAATAACAACAATAAAAATAAAATATTTCGGTCAAATGTAACGTGAAACATAAAATATCGTTAAACGTCAATACTATTTTCAAGTATATATATTATAATATATTAACTCATTCTACATGACATTTCAATCTTACAAAAAGATGTGTAACATGTGCACATTGAAAATAACGTAAATCTGCTAAAAGTAATTTTTAGAAGCCTTCAAAAAAATTATTTTTTATCTCTTGGGGAAACAGAGAGTAAAAATTGAATATTCTAATGGTATTTATAAAAAAAAAAAATTATTTTGACTTCTTTGAGAAAAACGTTCAAATAGTGTTTAATTTACTTTGTCACTTCTGAACATCTCAAAGTTAATAGTCATATATATATATTTAAAGTAATTTTTTAAAAAAAATTGTTTTTGAAAGTTTAATAAATTGTTCATTTTTACAATGTTCTATTTAATTAAATATACTGATTTAAATAGAAAATAAAATTAAATATAATTAATAAAAATTATATTTCATTATATTTTTTATTTAAAATTAGCTTGAATTATTTAACTCAAGTTAGTTTCATCAAATATTTAAAGAAAAAAAAATAGAAATATTTAGTTTTTCTTATGAGTTTTGGTACATTTATAATTTAATTATTGATAAATTTAGTACGAAAAGCTCGAAACAATTATTACTAAAAATTATTGTTATACTTATAATTAAAATATCATTGATATATTTACTACCAAAATTCCTGTAGAATTATTTTATGGCGAAAGGAGTTCCACACATAATTTAATTTTTGCATGATTATTGATTAAAATGAGTTTCATTGCACATTAATTTTAAATAATAAATGAATGCATTTTTTTTTATCGTATAAAACATTTTTATAAACCTTACATTTGATCATCTGCAAAAAAATTAATATTGTAACATTAATATTTTAGAGAGCCCGCGTACTAACTTACATCTTAATTTGAATCATTTTAATAAAAATACTATCCTAGAGATTATAAAAATACAGCAATATATACCAAAAAACGGTTTATGCGACCCATTAAATAATTTTTTAAAATAATGGAAAATTTTTTAAAATGTCAAAAAAATCTAAAATGAAGACTACTATGAAAAAATCTACTTACTTCTGGAATGTAAAGACACTTCTTTCAAAAGCTTGAAATAATCTGTATTAGGACTGGACTCATCGAATCCTCTGTGGAACGACTTTTTACCTAGGGCGGTAAACACAGCCCCCAAGGTGAAGTAACAATTGGAATTTCCTCTCGTTCTATCTTCGTAATTATGAAACAACAGTGCGACCACCTTCCAGTTAAACTTCGCCAATACCTGTAGCACGATCGTTCCAATTTGAGAATACGAACCATTCATGCGAGTCAGAAGTTTGTAGTGAGGTTCTTTGTGGTCGAAATTGTCGTTCTGACCACCAGCCGTCAAAATGGGTAGACCCCATACAGAAGAATATCTTGCTACAGGGGCTAGAACATATGGGCAAAGGGGTCCAAGAAGAATATCAGCAAGTCCAGCATTGTACAGTGAGAAAGCCGCCAAAGGTCCATATGTGGAGGAACATTGCGTATCTCTGTATAAGACCTCCATCGGACGTCCACCTTGACGAAGGAGAGTTCTAACAGCATAAAGGATTGCAGGTAGAATTTTATGAAGAGAAAATGGCAACGAATCATCATCTGGTGCTAAAACTGCAAGTCTGACTGGTGGTAATTTGCTGATATCAGTATCTGAAGCAGCGAAGTGCGAAATAATTACCAAACAGAAGATAACTTTGAGAGACGCCATTTCTTTTTTTTTATTCCGTATTCGAAATTCTGGAGATCACAAACAAATCACACTTTATTTTAAAATTTAAAGTCCATTTCCAATTTTTTATCCATTTTTATGTATATATATGATATTGAGGATAAAATGTGTTAGTAAATTTGTTCCATGTAGTTGTGCAAAAGAGACAAAGAGAGAACTGTTTCAAGAATAATATCCTATAAGTATTAATAAAAGTGCAGATAACTTATTTTACACACAATTTGTGAAGTATCCATTTCACAAAGTTTTTAGTGCTATTTTTTGTTCGAAAATCCAATAAAATTCTAGATATACAAATTGAGTATATTTTTACATTGTATGTTACTATCATTCATGCTTGGAAGATTTTACAGCTAAGAAATACATGAGTAAAAGTAACTATAGCAACCGACGAAGACTAAGTTTGTACAGTATTTATATTTGCACTATTATGCTGCATTTGAGATTACTAACTTTGTTTTTATTTTGCATGAATATTCAAAATATGTCCTATATCTAGATCAATCAGTTTTTATTTGAAAGTTTTTATAATATACTAGTTGTTCTTGAAGCAAATTCAAAAGTTTATTTCTGATTTAAATTATTTTACCACAGTAGTACGAAATTACTGTCATTATAATGTATTACAACTTATTTATACAAAGTTCTTTCAGTAAGTATTGCTGTTCTATTTTCAAAATCGAAACATAATTTTTAAGATTATGCTTCTTTTTAAAATAATAAAAGGGAACTTTAAGTATCTAAAAATCTAATCAGTTTGCTATATTTTTTTATTATATATTATTATATAATCAATCCTTCTTTATCTGGTACAACAGAATCAAATATTTCAGTTCTTTAAGATACTAGAAGGAAAAATGCAAATAGTCCATCTATAAGTTCAGCCTACACAAAACACAATTCAATTTTAAAAACAATTTCTAGCTATTTTTTTAGTTAAATAGAGATAACTGTGCTCAGCATCTCCGATAAATATAATTCCACATTAAGTTTGATCTCAGAAACGAAAAATCCAAGATTTTTGTTTTTTTTTGTTTTTCAGTATTTATTCTATAATTTATTTCAGGCTTTTTATTAACAAAAAAAAATAAAGCTAAAAAAATTAATCAAAAAACTATAAAAAAGAAAAATACCTCTAATAATAAATCTTCCGAGACGGAAAAAAAATATCTGTACTGTAAAAATATTCAACAAACTTTTTTATAAAACTATGTCAACATCCAACACGTGTTGCGGCAATTTTCTTTTTCTTCGTAACTCACACAAGAACTTTTTTTTCTTTAAGAAAAAAATATTGCCTTGGCGGTTTCCTTTTAATCCTTTATCAGGTTTTTTTTTTACCTTCGATCAAAATAGTAGCGAAAGAAAAATCGTTTGCTCATAAACAGCTCATAAACGTCACTCCTGGTGAGATGCGAAAATTAATCGGCTGCTACACTCCCAACAGCATGGTCCGGAATAAAGTCCGGGATCTCCGAACACGCGGGAAGAATTTTCGCCTGGCGGCCGGACTGGGAATTGGCGCTCGCCAACATTATGAAGGAAAAGTTAACTGGCGAGTAATGGTGCGTTTCGAAGTTGGAAATGAAATTTTCAATAAATGAGAAAAGAGGTAAAAAAGAATAAAAAAAAGGCACCTAGAGGTTTTTTGAAATAATGAGTTTTTTAATTTCATTTACACTGGTGCATTGGAGACCGTCAAACATTGGTTCTTGTAAAAATTTAACTTTTAAAAAGAATGAGTTGTTTAAAAAAGCCTTTTTTTTCTCGAGATGATAAATCTATTAGGTACTAATAATTAAAAGAAACGAATTTAAATTATAAAATATATTAAAAAAAATACTGCAGTTATTTTTTTTTTAAAAAAATATAAGAAAAACTTCCATAAGTGACTACCTGTTATCCATACGCTCCGTAGGTATTTCATGTTGCATGATTATATATCGTTTTTAACCCCTCACAATATAGACAATTAAAAGCTACCCCGGCATATGGGTGAAAAAGAAAAGGCACAAATGTCAGATTTTTCTCTGAAACTAGTAAATTCTTCGCAAACATTGTCGAAATCCTATTATTGCATTCCAAATAATTCGGAATAGTTTTGCTGATAGCATAGCAAAGGAAAGAAATACACACACAATTCGGGAAAATGTATATGTATACGTCCAGGGGACTGAACGTGCCTGTTGAGAAAGACAAATACATAAGCCGATGGGAGTTAAAGGGTTAAATCAGTGTTTCCCAAGCTTTCAATATTTGTGAACGAATTTTTCGTCATAATTGTCATCGCCCCCCTCTCATAAAATACAATGCATTAAATGTAATAATAATAATCTTCGACGCTTAAGTTACAATGCGACTTTACTTATAAACTCCCCAAATTATCAAGATAAGTATTACAGTTTGTATATAATTTTGTATATGACAAACCCATGGAAGTAATTATTAATTACTAAACATGTTTTTAATGTAGAATTGATAAAGTAATCATCAAATAATTTTTGCTGCACTGACACATTTATAAGTATTTTATATCAGTAACATTTATAAGTATATTATATGTATTTTATTTATTATTTTGTGTTAGAATTTATTTTGTTGTTCTTCCTTTCAGTAAATTGATAATTATTTAAGGGGAGCTGGAAACCTCTCTCTGTACATATACTGACAATGTTAAATTCGCTGTTTTCGATGTACCTTTTTCCAAAATCTGTTATATGTACATGCGTAACATTTTTCATACAATTAAAGTACACCTTTCTCATTATACTGAATACTAATTTGAAATTTTTCAATAATATATGAAATATTTCATCAAACATTGTGAAATTTGACCTATTTGTCACATAAAAAATTTGTAAAAAATAAATTTTTGAGTTTCTTACAAAAAGCTCATGTCAGTATTTATTAGCCATCATTATAAATATATCATAAAAAATTTACATACCTGTAAACAGTAGTTTCTCAGAAAAGGTACATTGACATTTGATGGAAATTTACATTTTGAGATAAATTGATTTTTATGTATACAGTGAGACTTCTAATCGGCAAGGAAATAAAAAAAAAAAATAAAAGGTTCAATTTACAATAAAAGACATGTTTTGGTTTATATCAGACGTTCAACTTTTAAGCAAAAAAGTACATTGTTTACATTTTTCTCCTTTCAAATGGGCGTGACCCAGTTTCAACGATTATTTAAAAATAGGTTTTATAAGAACTTTTAATTACTCTAAAGGTTAAAGTAAGCTACTTTTAGAAAGGTTAAAACCTATACAATTTAAAAATGTAAAAATCTCAAATTGTCAAAAAAA
>BMAV01011650.1:182893-212184 GCA_019973955.1 Trichonephila inaurata madagascariensis | reverse complement strand
TTTTTGTGGTTTTTAGATTTATTTAGTACATTTTAAGAAAAATATGCAAAAATTAAGAAGAGAAAAATAAATTATTATTACTAAGCTAGGAAAAAATTGGAAAAATTTGACAAAAAAATTTACATAAATGGAGCTCATTTTGTACGAAAAGTTTATGAACAAATTTTCAATTTTCCGACATTAATGTTTTGATTTGTTATTCATTTTTGAAATGACCTTCAGGTTCAGATATATTTTAATTTTTACAAAACCCAGAGCACTTTATCTTAGTTATTACATCAAATTTCTTAAAAAAAACAGTGATTACATTCACGTGAGGGACTAAATTTCGTAAAAAAACAGTGATTGAAAAATCCGATAGTTAAAACACTTATACTATTATACAGAACATACACAAAAAAATTCAGTTAATTATTTTCAAAACCTTTTGAGCAAACGCTGTCCCCGTTTGAGCATTTAAAAAACTCCCACACACATTTTGAGTACAACGAATTTTAGAGTATGACATCTCGCTTAAGATATCCGACTACGTTCGGAACCGTGATTTTAAAAAAGTGCATAAATGGATACTTTTCATGATATTTAGTGTCACTCAGATTAGAATACATGCATAAAATTGTTTTAAGGACATTTTGAAAAAAAAATATTTAAATACAACATTTCGGCAAAAAATTAACTTAGAATAATCTTTTCTCAAAATGTTCTCCTTTTGTGAAAAATGCTTCTATTATGTTAATATTTTGCCTACATATAGCCCAGAGCTCTCTACAGAGGCTCAACTAGAATTTTTGAAAAATTCACATTATTTTCAGAGTTACCACCAATTGAAATAATTATCGGCGTTTTTTTTCTTAAAATTACTCCCCTCTGTTTTCGTAAAATATGAATAAGCCCACTTCCAATTCATATATTTCAAAAACTCTAGTTGAGCCTCTGTACAGAGGTCTGAGCTATAGACAGGCAAGATATTAGAATAATAGAAGCATGTTTCACAAAAGGAGAACATTTTGAATAAAAATTATTCTAAGTTAGTTTTTTGCGAAAATATTGTATTTAAATAATTTTTTTTTGTCAAAATGCCTTTAAAACAATTTTATTCATGTATTCCTATCTAAGTGACACTAAATATCATGACAATTATCGATTTATGCGATTTTGCAGAATCCTATTTCCGAACGTAGTCGGTTACCTTAAAGTAGGGGCATCTGCTTTTACGAAAACCCTTGTAGTTTTTGTTCTCGTGCTTGGAAAATAATACACTTGGTACTTTTATGGATATAATAAGAGTTGGGCTATAAAATAATATCTATTACAAAATTACAGATACGATAATATCTATCATACAAGAAATATCTTTTTTTTTTTAAAAAAATTCACAATTTTAGGGTAGTTGGATATCTTAAATGTTAGCTTTTATTATAAGAGAGTGGAGCCTTGAGGCATTTTGAGATAGGAAACAGTAAAAGAGAGAAACAGTGCAAAATCTCAGAATGAATGTGTTCACTGTTATATAGACAGAATACCTTAGTATTAGCTTCCCTTCGTTCCGCAGTGGCTCGACAGCCCAGGGTGGGCCTTGGCCTTCTCCAGAAACCCTTTCCTGGCCAGATTCCATCTTTCTTAGTGTTCGCCACAATTCTTAATTCTCAAAACTAGATCCTTTTCTAGACAATCAATCCATCTATGGCCTGACTTTTCTCCGAGTGTCAATTGGTTGGGCATTGAAAACTTTTTTAATGGTGCGGTCTACGTCCATTTCGACAGCGTGATTTGCCCATTTAATTCTTTGTATTTTGAGGTAGTTAACGATATCAGATTCTTTATAAGAGTGATAGAGTTCGAAATTTGATCTCCTCCACGTTCCATTTGACTGAATTATTCCAAATTAAATTTTAAAATCTTCCTTTCGTAGGTACTTATCATGTTCTCATGTGTACGAGACACGCACCAAGTTTAACATGCATAAGTTAATACTGATCTTAAGGACTCACAGGACCCTTAACTGTTATCCGTGCACTCGAAAAAAACATCCTTCTTCAAATCAATGTAAGTTAGCAATAAAACAAAACAATAATTTGAAATTTTCACCGCATGATATAATCATATAAATTTAAAATAATTCTCAAATTTTCAGAGAATTTTAGAAAAAGTTTAAAAAATTATAAAGAAATAAAATTGGACAGTTTTTCATAAATGTGAAAATCAGTATTTTACACCTCGAAGGATTCTAAAGTACAAAATTGATCAAAATTTATTTTACTTAGTATAAAAATGTTCCATTTTGAAGTTATACTAACTTTTAAGAAATTTAGAGGGAAAAAAAATATTTTTTAAATACAACTATTAAAAAAATTTTAAAATTTCAATTTTTTTTAAAATTTAAATAAAAATTTATTTATTTATTTATTTATTTTGAAAATTGATGTATAAGTTATGAAGAGCCTCATTTTGAACACGTGTATGCACATTTCAAATTGATATCATAAATAGTTTCTGAGAAATCCTGCGCGGAAGCTAAAAAATTTTGCTTTGCAAAAAATGAAGTTAAAAATAAGAAAGAGAGATAGGGTTTTCGTTTCAATTTCCCTACTTATTTCTCAATAACTTCGGAATTTTTCACAGTATCAACACAACTTTGGTATCAAAATACTCAGAAATATTGAGGCTTTAATATATAATTTTTTTCAAAAAATTGGCAAATTTGCAATTTAAGAGTCCTGTGAGGTCTTAAAAGACTTTATACAATAGAACCTTTGTTTTCTTTTTATTAAATTCTATTTCATATATATCCGTATTCCATTAAAGCAACTACTGGCCATAGTAAATCTGTTTTAAATTTCAATAGTACAATCATTTCTATTGTTATTTTCTGAACCTAAATAATTGAAAATGTCAACAACTACAAAATTATGCTCTTCAGTTTTAAAGTGTGAATTGTTAAAACATGATTTAGTGCAAGGTATATATTTGGTTTTGTTCTCATTGATTTTCAGTCAAATCCTGAGGGATGCTTTCTTTCAAGATAAAAAGGCTTGTCTTAGTGCAGTGGGTGTTCAAGAATGATATAAATGCCATCAGCAAAAACCAACAGTTGCATTTACTTATTAAAGATATGTCCTCTGGGATTGATATTGGAATCCCATATCACTTTTTCTAAAGTTAGATTAAAGAGAAGATACACTTGTGAATATTCCTGTCGGACGTCATTTGTTATTTCCGATGGGTTCAAAAGTTTATTCTGTATTTTTAAAGACAAAAAATTCTATCAAAAACAAATCAAACTCATTACTTACGTACGATACCACCGTCGATCATTCTCGTCAAGTCAAAAGATATCACCAAATGCCGCAATAAGCAGCCATTATTAGAAACTGTTCTGTGCACGTTCGAGTGTAGCAGTAATAAGGAGGACAGGATTTGGTGAAATCTTTTGAATTGGCGATGTCTTTTCATACGGTGAAATTGGTTGACATTGGAATATGTAAATACCGACAACTCTTAATGCTAGTTATGTCAAGCAAATGTTAAATTTATGAGCTCACATTTTGATTGAATCTATTTTTCTGAACGTACTTCCTTTGCCAATATATGTTAAGTGATATGGAATCAGAAAAATAATTCTAAATTATTTTAGCAAGATGTTTCAAAAATTGAAATAAACTATATATATTTATGTTCTTCAATGTTAGGGTATAAGTTCGAAAATAAAATGGTACGTGCAAATAAAACATGTGTCTAAAATGCTCGAAGTAAAAAAATATATTTTTGTTTCTTCACAGAAATTTAAGCTATCCATGCGCAAAAATATTGTAATAATTGAAAAAGTCTTCAAAATTAGACTATTTTTATGTTGAAATTTAAAAATTCTTCAGAATCGTGTATTTTGTAAGCCAATAGATAAAAGTTATTCTGCAGAAAGGTGCTAAATAAATTTCCATACTTACACCAAGTTCCTTGTTTTATATAAAATGCTTATTTTTTACAAAATTTTGGAAACCAGAAAGTTTCTTGAGTCCACCAGTAAACTCCACTTTTCTTTTACAAAATTAACAAAAAAAAACTGTTTGCATGCGTGTCTAATGAGTTTTTAAATTAGTCTACCATTTTTTTAATGAGCTTACTTCAAAACAAAATATGCATTTATTTGTTTTCAAACGTCTTCCCTTAAGTATGAAAATGGACACGAAATACAATAACTTACACACACATTAGATTAGTAGTACAGACACGTAGGCTTAATGAGGTATCTTTTTTTCAACAAAATGCTTTTATCTTCATAATTAAGTTTTAGAAGAGATGGATACTCCTTCGTAATTTAATAAATGCTTAGTTTTTGCTCGTTTTTTAAATGCTTTTTGTAGGAAAATCAATAATATTACCAAAACATGACATAATACTTTAGTCTTAATTATAGTAATTAAAATAATTATTTATATTGATGAATGTCAAAATATGCATTTCTATCGTTTCATCTTGAAATTATATCTTATTTAGTTCCGGGAGTTATTAAAGAACTTAAAATAATTCTACTGTTTTCATAGTTCGAAGCAAAAAAACAATTAATGGAATTCTGTACCAAATAGAATGTATTTTGTTTTATAGGATTGACTGAATTTAAATATATTCCTGATGTATCTCAAAGTTTCCCTGTGATAAAGAGAAATATTTAAAAAAATAACAGATGAAGGTTCACAAATGGAAATACTTTTTATGTCAAAATCATAATTTTGTCATTTGCACAATTATAAAGTGCATAAGTGTAATAAGATTCTCCTTTAATGTTTAAAAAACGTGTTTTGTTTTTTTTAAAATTTTTTTTTCTTCGTGCTGAAAATTCAACATTGAGTCATAGTAACCCTAAATGTTAGTCTTTTCTTAAAAAATTTAAATTTTTGTATTCAAACTAAAAATTAATCCCAAATTTAAAAATATATTTAAAAATTACACGTACATTGGTTTTTTTTTATTATTATTTTATTTTCTTGAATAAATAATATAATAATAATAATAATAAAACAGGCACTTTTAAGATCATTTTCTTGAAATTTATGCGATCATTATAAAAGCTATTATTTTCATACTCGGCATGTAACGCGCACCCGCGAATTCATTTTTGGTGTCAGAAGTGAGCGTTATTCGACGAACTTAAGGCATATCGATTTCCTTGAATAATGCGTAAAATAACTACTGTGAATAACTACATTAAGTAACTGCATTGATTAACTCCAGAAAAGAAATATTACACAAGAAATTTAAGTTATAAATATACGTAAATAATAAAATAAGCAATATTAGATGGAATACGTTTCTCATCAATATATATACAGTGGACCACAAAAGTGCTCGTACACTTGCAATTTCTTGTAAAATGTAATGTTTTCGACTAATAAAAATTAATATAATGGAATTGCAATTTTTTTATGATATCTGCAACTTGTTCTTAATGGAATGACATAATCATTTTTTTTTAAAAAAATACAATAACAATTATTTTTAAAAATTAATAATCAAAAAGCTACGAAATAATTCGTATACTTTACAAGAATCTCAACATAGCTTTAAATATTGTATTTCTTTCTTAATTTAGTACTTAGTAGGATATCTTTTAGTATCCACAATAACTTTTAAACGTCTTGGTATAGATTTAATCTTTTTTTTTTAAATTTCTGCATCGATTTTCTCCATGCTACTGTGATTATTGTTTTTACTTCACATTATATATTTATCTGTCATGTTTTATTACTTTTTAAATCAAATTCTTACGAATTATGTTCTACTGGGCTAAATAAAGTGATCGAAGAGGTGTTTACAGAATTTGGGAACAGTTATAGAGACACTAGCGGCGTACATTGAGAGCAGTGCGCTTGGCATCATTGTCCTGTTAAAAAGTTAAGGTATCGGACTACTTGCGACAACTTTTTTTTTTAAAAAAATGGAGATGTGGGGATTTTTTTTGTAATTTTTATATTTTTATTTAGTATATTTTAAGGAAAAAACTCTAAAATTTATAAAAGAAAAAATTCATTATTATTAAAATGGGAAAAAAAACTAGTAAAAATGTGCAAAAAATTACGAAAACGGGCCCAGCTCTGTACAAAGATTTTATGAACAAATTCTCAATTTTTTAATTTTGATGTGTTACTTTGTTATTCCTGCTTCAAGTGATCTTCAGGATAAGAGATATTTTAATTTTTATAAAAACTAGAGCACTTTATCTTAGTGATTGTACGAAATTGCTTAAAAAACATTCACTATATTCACATGAAGGACTGCAAACTTTGAAATAAAACTGTGATTGATAAATCTGAAGATCAAAATATTTCTACTATTATGCAGAACATAAGCAAAAAATTTCATCAAATTATTTTCAAAACTTCTTGAGCAATCGCTGTCCCAGTTTGAGTTTTTCGAGAAAAAAACACATTTCGAGTAAAACGCATTTTAAAAGTTTGACATCTTGTGTAAAGTTATGACATCTGCTTTTACTAAAACGCTTGTAGTTTTTGTTCTAGTGGAGGGAAAATAAAAAACTTGGTATTGTAACTAAGCTAAAAAGATGGCCTATAAAATAAAGTCATAAAAAAATTTGTGAATTTTTGAAACAAATCACATGATTTTAGGGTATTCGGATACCTTGTCATCTCATTAATCTGAATTTTGGTCAGATAATTTAAATTTATCTTTAAAATATTTAAATAGAGCTCGTGATTCTCGATACCATCAAAAATACCAAATTACCAAATTCTGAAGTTCATTTGCACCCCCACGCAAGAACACCTGTACCTCCATGCTGAAACATGGTGGAGGAGTTCTTGTTCCACATAAATTCATGCGACTAAATTCCCCATTTTTTTATATTTACAAGCTATTATATATCTGCCAATCGGAACCAAAAATGTTGAATTTTCTGTATCTCAATCAATTTGCTGTCAATTTTGAATTTTCTGAAACTTAATCTCAAGAACCTAGTTGGATCAATGGACCATGGAGATGGAAGCGTGTTCTTGCGTAGGAGTGTAAATCGGCCTCAGATTTAGGTAATTTGGGATATTTTGATGGTGTTGTCAATCGCGTGAACTCTATGTAAATATTCTCAAAATTTGGATATTGGAGATAACTTCATTTTTTAACAGAATAATGATGCCAAGCGCACTGCTCTCAATTTACGCCACTAATGTCTCTATAACTGTCCCCAAAATCTAAAAACACCTCTTCAATCAGTTTATTTAGCCCGTTAAAATATTTGGTGAGAGTTTGATTTAAAAAAAAAAAAGAAAACGTGACATATAAACACAGAATGTGAAGTAAAAACAAAAATCACAGAAGAATGGAGGAACATCTCTCTCACTCTCTCTCGATGCAGAAATTTCAAAAACTAATTAAATCTATAATAAGATGTTTAAAAGTTGATGTGGACATTATATAAAGATATTCTACTAAGTACTAAAGTAAGAAATAAATAAAATATTTAAAGCTATGTTGAAATTTTTGTTAAGAGTACGGAGACTTTAGTGACATAATTTTTTAGCAGTTTCTTGATTATTATATATAATATAAGTTTTAAAAATAATAGTTTTTGTATTTTTAAAAATTTAATCATCATTCCATTAAGAACAAATTGCACAGATATCACAAAAAATTCCAATTCCAATATATTAATTATCATTTGTCGAAAACATAAAATTTTATAGGAAAGTGCAAGTGTACGAACACTTTTGTGGTTCACTGTATATATAACTTATGAATTATTGCTTTCCACAAACATAATTAACACATGTCAAACATGTTTCATTTTTAAATACTTTTACAATTAAAAAAAACCAATTTATTTTTATTTCTAAGATAATCGAAAACTCATTAAGGAATTGCTTTTTTTAATATAAAATTTCATACTTGAATTCATTTTTTGATCAAAGGCGTATTTTTTATTTCTTTATTTTTAACAGTTATTTACGTCCGGCAGGTTACCTGAGATCCAAATAAAAGTAAAAATTTTAAAAAAAATACAAACTTAATACTAATAAATTGTTTTTTATCCAGATAACTCACTTAATACTTAAAAATGACTAGCTATGAGATGAAACTATTTGTCAGGACGGAACATTTAACTCTATTACCTTCTCCTATTTTTTTCGATACCGTTTGTTGTCGGACAATGGCAAAAGGTAGCTGTTTGGCTAAATGAGGAAAGAAGGAAAAAAAATTCATGTGATTAATGTATATGAGATTTATCACACCACATAATGCTTAGAAAACAGTTAAGTGATGAATTAACACTTTGGTTAATTTTCTATCAAAGTTCGTCCCTTAGGAATTTGTATAAGGATAAAATATCAATTACACATCTTACACGTGGTTACGCAGGTAATTTAGAGATCAAATGGTTAAAACTCAAAAATTTTTCAAAGTTCTGCAATTAATTTAATGCATATATCATGTCAATTTACAATTTTCCTTGTAGTGGAGTGAATAAGTTTAAATTTATATTTTCGAGGTACAATTGGATAAAGATACAATTGGCGCATATTTAAAATGCATTAAGGAAATAATCGTTGTTGTTGTTGCTTATTCCACCTGCCTAATGTAGTGAGATCGAGGACCAGGAAATTCCTCATGACAATGACCTGCACGCCTACAGGCAAAGGTTCTGCTCTCCAGTCGTTAGCCATAGCTTAGAAAACATTTCAGGTTGTGACGGGGCTTTCTCGCGCCTTCTCACTAATCCTCTTGGGGAATCCTTAGGGCCAGAATGGCATTTCAGTCCAACCTTCTCAAGAAAAGACCGCGTTATGCAGATTAGTGAACTAATATATAAGGGGGCTTTAGCATTCTCGAGTTGGTAGGTTAGAAGCCAGAAAGGGGAATAGAAGTCGAATAGAGGTCGCCTAGAAACCGGATAGCGCTGTAAGAATAGGAGTTGAATAGAAGTTTGATAGTAGCGGGAAAGAAGCCGGTTAATAGAATATAAGAAGAGACGGAAAGCCGAGGTGCTGCTCGCCGTGAGATATCTGTAAGAGATTAATTATAGAATGGACTTAAGCTTATTAAGGAATCTACAGTAGATAAAAATACAGACGTTAATTTCTCATAAAGATAGTGATTAGGATTCCAGGCGGTATTTACTTTGAATTGATAATTACGTGGTATCACTCCTGATCATATTTCTCTAAGTAAGACTAGTGTTGCGTTGCTCAACATATATTTAAACAATAATAAATTAGATTTATTATAGAGAATTTGAGTGGTCAATCATTTATTCCTACAAATCTTGGTCGCGTAGATGAAGAGATGATATTCCTGACCGTGGGGTATCACAAGGTGACAGTACGTTTTGCTCAGTTCCACCCCAATTTTGAGGAAGGTGGTCAGGGGCCTTCCACATCTCTTCCGCTTCCTCCAACCTCACAATTGGACTGACGGCTTCAAGGCAATTTAGAGTACCCTAATGTCACAAAGGCATTATGCATCGAAAGACATTCATGCCTTCTCCGGGATTCTAAAGCAGGCCCAACGGCACAGCAGTTAGAATCAATACCAATATTCAAAATGGCCTTTACAGGAAATTATCAAATCTAATAATTTATTTTCATGCAAATTTCTGAATTTTCAAAAATATTGCGAATTATTCTACTTTTTATTTATTTATCTATTTATTTTGGTTTTGCTCCAATATTTGTCTACTGATATTTTAATGTATCCACGTTCGGAACCGTGATTTTGCAAAAGCGTATAAATGGATAATATATATGATATTTAGTGTCACTTAGATTCGAAAATGTGCATAAAATAGTTTTAAGAATACTATTACAATAAAAAATTATTTAAATACAATATTTTGACAAAAAAAAAACATAAAATGACCCATTTTCAAAATATTTTCCTTTTGTGAAAAATGCTTCTATTATAATGATATTTTTCCTGTATATAGCTCACACCTCTGTACAGAAGCGCAACTAGAATTTTTGCAATATATAACTTAGAAGTGGGTTTATCCATGTTTTACGACAACAGAAGGGAGAACTTTTAAGAAAAAAACGCCGATCATTATTTCAATGGGTTGTAACTCTGACAATAATGTGAATTTTTCAAAAACCATACTTGAGCCTCTGTAAAGAAGTTTGAGCTATAGACAGGCAAAATATTGCTATAATAGAAGCATTTTTCACAAACGGAGTACATTTTGAAAAAAGGTTATTCTAAGTTAATTTTTTGCCGAAATATTGTATTTAAATATTTTTTTTTTTCAAAATGTGTTCTTAAGACAATTTCATACATGTATTCCAGTCTAAGTGACACTAAATATCATGAAAATTATCCATTTATGCGCTTTTTCTTAAAATCACGGTTCCGAACGTGGTCGGATACCTTAAAGCAGTTGATATCTGAAATATAATATAAACATGCAATTCACTATTCAAAGAACATTTTTTTTTTGGATCTTACAAATCTTTTCAAACATACAAAAAAAGGATAAACTTTGACACATTTTGTCAGTTTAAGAGGACACAGTACGATTCAATTGACCAAAATCGGTCAAAAAATCAAATTTAATTTTTTTAGTTTAAATTTTTATTCATATACTTTTCTATAATCTCACAAATGTTGAAAGCTCTAAACTTAAAAAACGCAGAATTATGATAGCTTTTACGTTCGTTTTTATTCACATCCCTATGGCAAATCAAAACTTTAAACTGCTGTATCTCAGAAAGATAAAATAACTATTTTGTCTTCATTTAAAATGCTAACGCATTTTTTCTATTGCGTCTAAAGCTTTGAAATGTTTTTTACCTATTCCCAATAGTACATGCAACAAAGGTTGGTATGCACTTTTGAATCAAAGCAATATTTATTTTTTTAAAAATAATTAAACTCAGAATTTTTAAGGAATTTTCAATAAACATTCATAAAAAGAAGTATTGTACAAATACCAATCATGTTATCGCAAAACCCATACCAACTATTATTATACATAGTTTGATGTACTTGTAAATCAATTTTCATGCCTGTACGTTAATTTTTGTAGGAGAAGTAGCATTTTAAAATCACTTCAAAAATTTCAAGTTTTTTCCTTAAAAAATTACATGGCTAGCTTTTTATGAAATTTTGAGCACAAAATATGTTTAACATAGTATACATACATAGGAGGCAACTAAAAAAATATCAAAATTCCTTAAAGTAAAAATTTTTGCGTAAATCGTACCATGTCCCCTTAAAAATAGATTTATACCATATTTTAAGGATTTGTAAAGATGACAAAAAAAGTAAATTTCAATTAAAATAAAAAAGAAAGCAATGGTAACGAACATGAAGAATTAATTTGAATTTCCATCTTATTTTTCAACACACAACATCACGTAAATTTCTCGTTTGTTCATGCCAGTTTTATTCTAGTATTGATTTACTCTGAGCCCAATTCTTAACACCATCTTGAATTAATTGCCTATTGTGTCTGAGTGTCTCTAGTAAATGTGTAGTATTCTGTGTCGCCTGTCGTGCTTAGAATTAGTCTTTGTCAAAAGTGATTGGTATTGATCTATTCTATTCAGTGTGCCTGTGAAATTGATTTGTTAATGGACAGGAAAATTACGAGAATGCATTTTGATTAGCCTATATTTAGTTGCTCGACAGATTTGTTATAAACAACACACAGAGTGCCCCAATGATATTTAAGGTATCCGAATATGTTCAGAACCGTGATTTTATAAAAAGCGCATAAATGAATAATTTACATGATATTTAGTGTCACTTAGATCAGAATACATGTATAAAATTTTTTTAAGGATATTTTGACAAAAAAATTATTTAAATACAATATTTCGGCAAAAAATTAACTTAGAATAACTATTTTTCAAAATGTTCTCCTTTTGTGAAAAATGCTACTATTATAATAATATTTTGCCTGTATATAGTTCAGACCTCTTTAGAGAGGCTCAACTATGATTTTTAAAAATTCACATTATTTTCAGAGTTGCAATCCATTGAAATAATTATCGGCGTTTTTTTCTTCAAATTTCTCCTCTTTTGTTGTCGTAAAACTTGGATAAACCCACTTTGACGTTATATATTTCAAAAGGTCTAGTTGAGCCTCTGTATAGAGGTCTGAGCAATATACAGGCAAAATATTATTATAATAGAAGCATTTTTCGCAAACGAGAATATTTTAAAAATTGGTCATTCTATGTTCATTTTTTGTCAAAATCGTGTACTTAAATAATTTTTTATTGTAAAACTATTCTTAAAACAACTTTATGTTCATTTTCTAATCTAAGTGACACTAAATATCACAAATAGTATCCATTTATACGCTTTTGCAAAATCACGGTTCCGAACGTAGTCGGATACCTTAAAGAAAGATTTCAGTTAACAAGGTCAACAACACCGAAAAGTTTTTTAGTTGCTCATAAATAAGTAAATATCTACTTTTGATGAGTGAATATTTATTAAAGTTGCCCTGTAAAGAAATTTGAAGGCTATTGAATATTTCAGAATTTTGTACCCTAGTCAAGTAATGAGGGATGACATCGGAAATGGCACTCCTTCTTTACGAAATTTCATGCCAGCGGCAAAACTTTAAGCTTTCAAAAATGTACCACGCACTATCCTTTCTGTATATGAAAATGTATATTCAGTAAAAATATGGCTTGATCACATAACCCTCCGGTACCGAGTCAGAGACCGTAAACACTAGGCTACGACGGTTGCATAGTTTTGGTGATAGTATGTAACTAAAATAAGTATTGTACTTTTAGGAAAAATTTTAACCAGTTAAAAAACAATTAAACATCAAAGGGGAAAAGAAAGAGTAAAGTATTATATAAAAAAGCGAATTCGAAGATATATCTACCTCTAATAAATGTGTATTGCTTTTGTAAATAGACTCCATGCATATTATATTACATTAACTTCCTTATGTAACTATACATATCGTCGGTCTAATTATCAGACTGCGTAACTCCGTTTGGGATGCTAATTTGATACAGTAGTGCTAGGCGTCAAGTTGTTGTTTATGTTCGCCAAGATAGGCGATAATATTACAATATGGGTTTCTTTGACATTTTTATCGTATGTATCGTTTTTATCGTCATGGGGATAATGCATATTTGTGTTAGTTTTTTGTTTTTGTTTTTTCCCCCGCGGGATCTCTGCGCAGCAAAAGTAACACATTGTTACAAATTTTGTGTAATGAACGCTTAAAATAGCGTAAATAATTTATATCTGGAAGTGTAATACATTAATATTACTTTCTGTTGTATTTATTTTATGTTAAAATCTTGCCACCACCTCTTCCTTCGAAATCTAGTTTTATTATGAAATAAAAAAAAAGTAATGATTACACTGATCGAGAAATAAATTAAATTCGGAGCGCACTGAGGCATGACGTAGACAAAACAAAAGGATTAAGGAATCGCGCCAAAAAGCGCTTGGCGCGTTGCACTCCTATATCAAATCAGTAACACCGGTGGAGTTACGCAGTCTCATAATTAGGCCGACGATATATATATATATACATAATATAGTTCAGATTAACTTTATTACATTATATTTTTTTATTTTATTTTAGCCATATTATACCACATAATTATTATATTAACTGCATTATATGGAATTATAGTATTAAGATACAAACTGTAAGAGAAGCCCAACAAATAATTTCCATTATTGAGCACAGGTTTAGGTACCTTCAAAGAAAACGTGGATTATAGGCAAAGTTAGATTTTAGTTGCCAAAACTCAACTAAAGTTGAAAACTAGACTTAACCGGGCATTACTCACGCAAAAAGAAACGAACGGAATTTCACGCGCAGTGTATCTCATACCCAAGGATGTTTACCTTCTATTTTTTTCTATAAAATTTGTATACAAAGGTGAAAAGAGAAGAAAAATAGGAAATTCAAAATGTTTATTACACTTTACAAGGATAAATTTAGTTTTTCTGTTCTTTTATTAGGGCATGCAATACATCATTTACACACTCCTTTAGCCTTCGTTGCGAGTGAGTGCAATGTTTTCACGACATCTTAATTTAAAAAAAAAAAAACAGTAGAAAAAGTGCTGGAAATTAATGCTGGTTTCTACATACTTTACATTCTTCTGTAAATTGAATTCCAAATATTTCAGAAATCATCATCTGATTCGATATTTTGTAGGTGGTATACTTAACAGAATAATTATTTCGCATTTATCGCCACAACGTTGAACAACGCACAGATATTGTCATAGACTAACGATTACATTTTCTACCCATTGAGTATTATGTGGTAATTTGATCAACAACGATAATTTCTCCCTCAGTTTAATAATAGAAAAATATTATTTCAGTTTTCAACCAATCTTGATGAATTTAGATGAATCTATTGTACCATCACTATCTATTGTTGTAAGTAGAATGTAATTCCAATTTTTCTTCGGTGTATATGAAACAATTGTTGTATATTTTAAAAACCTACCAAAGAGGAGTTAACTTCCCTCTCTGTTCTTTGAATTCAAACATTTGGGATTTTTTAAAAATTTTTCTTATTGCTCTAGTAATAGTTATTTTCTTTTTCGAAAATTCATCTGAAATTGGATAATATGTATACTAGTTGTCATTTAAAATTACGTTCTTCCAAAATGTTCCTTTGTCTCTCCCTATAAAACATTTATATTCAAGAGTGTCTTCTTCTAAATTTGGATCGATCCATCGATCGTAGAGGATTCATACTTACTATGATACTCTTCATCATTTTATTCTTCCTCATCATCATCGAAAAGAAACTTTCTTCATCAAAAAATACTGTAGTACTATGTCTAATTAAATACTGTATCTATCAAATTATTTAAATGTAGTATTTCTTCCTCATAACTACAATAATTCGCCTTTGCATAAAAATAATTTTAAAGTATGCTCATGTATTCAGAACTGTAACGGCAATTCTCGCGCAGTGTATAACATACCCGAAGAGGTTTTTTACATATGTGTGTATTCAGAATTCGCCTACAAACTAAGACCCTTCAAAGAATATGACCTTAAAGTCAGCTAACCTCGAAGACACGAAGAACTATCAATTTTAAAAAAAAAAAAAAATCAGTTTACAGCCTTGAGAAAAGTTAGACGGTGGGTATGACATACCCTGCGGGTGGTCTGCAGGGTAAAAAGAAAAAAAAAGTGTACATTACAGAAGGAATATGATAAAATGTATTTCAAATGGTATTTTGAAAAGTTATACGTCAGTCTGGACTGTGTGCAATTAAAAACAATAATAACTTAAAGAAAGGCCCCGCTGGGGAGCATAGAATAATTGAAACATTTCGATACTTGCTTCATGACTTGAAACAATTAGATTTTCCAGTTATTCTTCAACTAATGCAAAATCCTATTAATGGTCAGGTTTTTATCGGAGGCCATACATAAGAAAGAAGAGACTGAAAAAAGTTTTAAAAGCCAGCCAGTTTGTTTTAAGAAGTAGAAATATCGAAAACTGTAATATTCAATTATTCAAATTACATGGAGATAGTTTATTCAAACAAAACTTATTTATCGTTGCCACCACTGCTCTTGGAATTTACCGAAGACAAAATTTATTTCATGAAATCAGAAGATATACAAGACTTTAAATTACAAAAAGTGTCTCTGCTCTACGCAACCCATGGAAATGTTCGTGAAGTCCATAACTAGAGGTGGTTTTAAAGTACCGTAAAATCAGTCGTATAACGCACACCTATACTTTAGAGCTGAAATTTTTAATTTTTAGGTATATTCGGAGTATAACGTGCATCCCCTTTTATTACAAAGAAACCGGAAATGTACGTATTCAAGGCTGTTATGTTTAAAGTCATTTATTCGAGGTAATATCCTAGGTTTTTGAAAAAACAATATACTTCTAGAAATACAATTCTTTAAGTTCATAAGAAATGTCATTTCTTGTAAATAAATATAGTATTTCAATATATATAGAAGTCTAGGTTTTTTTTTTTTCTCAGCTTTTTTTTTTTTTTTTTTCATTTTTAAAGCTCTCATTTTTATACCCGGCGTATAACGCTCACCCGTAAATTTCGATCTTATTTTTTGAGTTATAAGTGCGTGTTATACGCCGGATTTTACGGTATGTAAATTCTCATTAAGAGATGGTTGCATTATAAAATAACTTTGAAATATAGACCTATTATACCCAAGTTTTCAAAGCAAACATATTGAAAGATCATTTCAACAAATAGGACTTACAACATTAAGACCATTTTGGAATAGTTATCGTTTTTAATGTATGGAAGTTAATTTAAAACCCATATTGGTAACAAATATTGCACTTTTTATGAAATGATATTTACAACAGGAAAACTGTCTAAGAAAAAAAATAATATTTTTCTTTTGTACTACAGCATTTCTTTACTACAATATTTTAAAACAGTACTAAAGTGAAGCTTTTTCAGAAAATTGTAATCAAATAGTGAAATCCTTCACAATTTTTAAAATTTAGTCATATTTTGAGATCAGAAGATCAGATTTCGATTGTTTTTACTGTTCAAATATGCACTAATAAATAACCCAATTTCTAACTGGTCGTGGTACCTTTAAAAACTACTTGAACAAATTTAATTTATTTCAGTCATCTTTCTGTGATTGTGATATTGGTGGCGAGGAAAATGTAGACCATGTGCTCCTTCTGTGTTCCAAGTTTGAAAGAGAACGAAACATCCTAACACTGGCTTTCGAAGGACTTAATATAAGTTAGCCTCTGAATCTTCAGCAACGTCTTTTTACCTGAAGTGCTTTTAAAAATTTCTGTGAATTTGTTGTAAATATTTGTAATCCTTCATAACTTCAAAGGAATTTTTTCCCTTTATTCCTTTGTAATGTGGGATTAACAATTACTTCTATCGGCCCCGTGTGATACTTTCACACGGTTGTGATGCACGGGGATTTTATAATTGTTTTCATTAAAAAAATATGCACTAATAACAATTTGTTTACGCTATTTGGACTCACAAGTATAGATTTGAGCTTTTTCACATCAACCTAAGCACTCGTAATACAGGTAAATTTACCAATTTCTACTTTTTAATAGTAATACACCCAATTTTTGAAAACTTTATATGTAAGTTATAGTTAAAATTGAAGGAAAACTTTGCTGCCTTCACACAGCATAACGTAAATACGTTTTAATCTTTAACCGGAATCAACACTTACTTCCTTAGTCAGAAGGGATAAGATCACCTGCTGCTTACTCATCAGAATTAGCAGAATTACTTCCTGTATTATAATATCATTACAAATACATAAATAGTCTTATTTCGCTTTTTTTATGAATTATTTTAATCAAAAATAATTTGCTTAGTGTTTACCCAATAATTTGTATTAAATAAAAAAATAATAATCAAAACCAGAAGAGGAGATGATTTTACTGTTACGGAGATTTTATAAAGAGTCATGCACGTTTATTTAAGTGTCCTGCAATTTAATGAAAATAGCTTCATAAATGAAATTATTGCTTTAATTTAGAAGAGCGAATGTTTCCAATTGCATTATCGGAAGTATATCAATTTTTGATTTTGAAAGCCTTTGGCGAGGGTTAGCTATCACTTATAGTGTTCAGCAATAACGTACTTAGATGTCCTGAAATACACATTAAATAATATATTCATCTTTATACATTATAATATTGACATCTAAAATAATTAAAATGTATATTTCTTTGATTTATAAGAACTTAACGCATATGTTAATTCATCAGCTGGTACACACTTGTACATTTTACATTTCTTCAACAAAGGAAGAAATGCAAGGTGCATTAAAAAATATCTGTCTTTTTCCGGAAAATGTATTTCAGTTAGTTTGTGCGATTCGGGTTCTAATAAAATTCAAAGTAGGCCCCTTGCTCCTTCACGTACTTAGATCAGTATTCCTTTCCCTTACCGAAAACACTTCTGAAAGGCTTCTTTTGGAATGTTTTTTAACTCCACCATCACATTTTGCCTTATCCTATCTCTACTCTGAATACTGAGTCCTTTCAATGCCATTTTCATTTCATTTCATTTCTTTCATTTTTATTTTCTGGAACCGCGAGAAGTCGCAAGAAGCCAGGCTCAGCTTTGATAGGGTCCAGTAGGTCTTGCACAACTGCAAGATTGAGTCTTACTGTTCACCGATAGAAGTGTGGGAACAAATTTCGCAGCCGCTCTGCACATGATCACACAAAATTGCATGTGGAGAACTTGTACTGATCTCAACTTGCTCAGCAGTCTCTCGTTCGGTAACGACATTCTTTCTTTATTAGACATTCCACCCTTTTAACAACAGCTGCGTTTCGAATGATTTGTGGCCTTTTAGAACACTGCTAACTTTCTACCATTGTGTAGCCAACTTTTAAATCATTTAAATCACTCATTCATTTTTGTTTCCTCCATTGCATCGTACTTGCAGAATCTTACGAACTGCTTCATTTCAAAAATTACACACGCACACACACCATGCCTTTGACGAAAAATGTGATGCTGTGTCTCTGCTGAAGTCATTCATTTTTTGAGAAATAAAAATTCAACGAAGTGAAAGAGCACTTCACTCAACTTCCTGTAGGAAACGACTAGTACATTGGTACAAAGGGAAAAAAAATCAAGAACGTGCATTATGCTTTCCCTATCCACTGTGCACAGTGACTCCACGTTATAATTTCTACTGTGTGGATACTTTCAGAACACAGATCTTGTATGTTAAATTACTTTAAATATTCATCTGAGTTTTAGTATATTTTATCGAATTAAAAATATTAGACTGTTTTAATGTATCAAGACCGAATGACCGAATTAGTTGATTTAAATTATTTTGTTGGGTAATATTAGCCTAATTATAAAGGTTTCTTTAAAAAAAAATTACCATCACTCTCCCCTCATAAATAAGTCCTAAAATCCATCGTTGCTTATTCAGATATTTTGGATAGGAAATATTTTAACACACATATAGTAATGGTATCCCAGTGGTCGATTGGTAGCGTATCGCACTTCCACAGGTGTGGGGTTCTATTCCTGGGCTGGGAAAGGTCGACTCAGGCTTTCATCCTTATTGCAGTGGGACGATAAATGAGTACCAAGCTTGCTTGGGGACGTAAACACAGGAGGTCTCACTTCAGACTGACCACCCGATCGGGACATCTGCTCATGCATCTCAGCGCCCAATGGTCACGTATACTGCGATGGGCATAGTAGGTCCTAGCCTTCATGGGCTGTTGCCCCACTGAGTTTGAGTTGAGAAATAGTATATCTAATTTGATTTAGAACGTACATTTAGTAAATTTTTATTAAATTGTCTTCAAGCACAATGACGAAAATATTGCTATTTAGTTCATTTGAAGGAAAATAAATATTTTATGTTCAAGTCCAATATCTGACTCCCTATCAAAAGCAGACGTCTGATAATTCCTGAATTGTTCCATTTCTTATTGAGTTATGTCTACCAATAATTTCTTGGTTTCAAAAGTATGCTAATTGCAATTTTAACCCCTTAACTGCGGAGTAAAAGTTACTCACTTCGCTTTCCAGCGCCACCATTTTTGACATAGGCACGCGTATGCGGTGTATTAGAGTGAAAAGAAAAGGCATAAATATTTAAATTTTTCTCTGAAATAAGATAATCCCCTTTGAAAACACTGGTAAGGTCTTTTTTTGTATTTCAAAGCCTTCAGAATAGATTTACTGATTACAGCGCAAAGAAAATGATTGTATTTCGGAAAGACATATATATGCGTTAGGGGCATTAAATGCACTGGTTGAGTGATTCGTAAATATGCAACAGTGGCATCTAAGGGGTTAAGGTTATAAACAGTTACGACTATGCCTATGTGGATCTAATATCTTAAGCTTTGATATATGATATTTGATATATTAGATGACGAATTTATAGGTAATGAAATTAATAATATTTACTATACTGTTCGAATTAATTGGGACAAAGGGTAAGAAAATGTTTTTTTTCGAAAACCTTAGCTTTTAATCATTACATACCTTAAGTAGACAGAAAAACCTCTATACCATTACGAAATATGTACTAATATATTGACGTTGTAATGTACGAAACATTGACTTCATTAGTGCTGAGCACATGTTCTTAACTTCATCAGCGTGGATCCAAACATGTATAACACTTTTTATCACTTTTTATCTTAGTTAAAATATTCGTGGGAATATGCCGTAAGTTCTCAATAGGATTTAGGTCTGGTGAATAACCAGGCCAGATAAGCATTTTTATTTTATTTTTCCGCATAAAAGTCTGGACCAATACTGAATTGTGACAAGAAGCCATCAAGTCATGTCAAAATTTACCATCAAATGTTACCATGAATGCCATAATACTGCTGCGTAATATTTATATGTATTTGACAGAATTCATAATGGCGTTAAGAGGAACTAAGCTTCTAGTGCCATTTGTCGTGAAAAAAAACCTGAAAACATTTGCTTAGAACAGTGTTTCTCAAACTTTTAATGTTTGTGACTCAATATTCAATCCTAATTTGCATCGCACCCCTTCCATACAATAGCGATGTGTTAAATTCAATAATACTATGACGTTAAACATACAATACGACTTAAACCTCTTAAGCCCCCAACGTATATAAATGTCTCGCTCAGCCACTGTGTTTATTGCCCTGAGTCGTATATATACGTCTTTCCGAAGTTATATCTTTTCTGTGAACTGCTATCCATAAAACTATTCCGAAGTCTTTAGAAAGCAATAAAGTGACCTTGACAGTGTTTGCGAAGGATTCACTTATTTCAGAGGATTTGATTATTTATTCTCTTTTTCTACCACCCACCCCCTCAATACACCACATAAGCTTACTTACGTGCTACACTTATGCATTGGAGAGAAAATCGCATAATTTTTAATCGGTATTTAAGAGATTAATTATAAACCCTGCGATTTATCAAAATAAGTTTTAATTGTTGGCATATAATTTTATTTGTGACAAATCCATAGGGTCAATGGTAATTATTAGACTTGTCCCTAACTTAGTATTGTTAAGTTAATTATAAAATAGATTGTGCACTACTAATACATTTATAAGTGTATTATATTGCAAATGTGTATTTTATTTTTTTTATTATGTCCGAATGTATTTGTTTTTTTTACTTTCAGTAAGTTAATAATTTTTAAATAATTTTTTTCGACTTTTCAAGAGGCTTGCACCCCACAGTTTGAGAAACACTGGCTTAGAAGGGTGTTTTATTGTCTGTCGGGTATGAGCTGGTAGGTCAACAACACTTCGCCTAATTGTAACTAATTTGCATCCCTTCACATATAAATGTGTTTCATCACTGAAAATCACTTTCTTCTAGTTGTTGACAGTCCAGGATCTATATATTATGACCCATTCTGAACTTCTTTTTACCTTTTTCTGAACTAGAAGTTGCCTTCTCCTCGGTCTTGTTACCTTACGTCTCACTTGCAGAAGCCTTTTCCGATTAGTTCAGAGGCCCACTCCAACACCAAAATTCAATAAACCCTTAGATAGTCTTTGCTTATCTTTCTTGGACTTACTTTGCTAATTCTTATTAGAATTTTATCAGTTCTTGGAATAGTTTTCCGTTTTGCTCCATTTTTTTTTTTTTTTTTTTGGAGAAAATGTTCCGGAATCTTGAAATGTTCTTAAAGTTATTGAAACACTTGAGTTGCTCACACCGACTACCGCAACTATATCTCTCACAATCATAGAAGTAAGTTCGTTAACAGTGATTATTTTGGAACGCTTCACACACATATTAGAGTATTATCCATCTCAGAAAAGGTTATTGCAATACGTGTTACAAGGAAAGCAAATTTATAACCACCAGTTACCACCCTGAAAGGATCAAAACTGGATAACTGATACACCAAAAAGAAAAGCACTAAAAGCAAATTATAGTCAAGGTCGATCAATCACATTACCTCTCTGCAGATATAATTGATTTGAGGGGTTTCAAGACTTAACTGATAATCACATACTAACTCTGACAAGAAAACAATGTTTGTCCCAATTAATTCGAACAGTATAGTATATACCAGGGGTGGCGAACCTTTATGGATCAACGTGCCATTTTTTCTGAAGAAGTGTTTAATGAGGTATAGACGTGCCGTCAAATAATTTTGACTTGTGATTATTGGAAAAATAATAAAACTAAATACTAACAACACAAAACACTTTATTTACTACGAAAAAAATACCTTTTGCACTGTATAAAGGTTTAGTAAAAGTTTAGTTATTCATGTAATTCAATTTAAAGTAACATTAGTGTGACTTCTGTTGTTGGATATTGTGTGTGGATGACTAATAACTTATATTAGGATTGTAAGATGTTACTTTTTGTAGAATACATGCTGAATTGGAATCGTATGCCAAATGGTTTATAAGGAATTAATTATTTTTGTTGTGGTTTAACGTCTTTGTGACAAGAGGATTTGTGATTTATCTCAAAATGCCGTTTTACAGGCTATGTTCTACATACCACTGTTCCAAAACATAAAAAACACACGTCTAATCATGCTATAATCATGCTATAGATCTAAATTCACCGTTTGAAATTTTATATTACACATACTATCTTACACTTTTTTTTGCGGTTCGAGCCATGTGTTAAATAATAAATTAAATCGTAAATATAACACAAAAAAAATTTAAAATACAGTTGTGTCGAAGAAATTGCCTATGCTATGCGTAGAGAAATTTTTCATCATAAGCAATTGTATAGTTCAAGACGTAACTAAGGCAATAATTAAAATATAATAACAAACAATTAAATATAATAACATAACCCTGCCACCCCACAACCGATCACTAGCATTTGTTCTTAATATTTCGTAGTGAATTTTGTTATTTTGAAATAAAATGCAAACCATTTTGATCGCTGACGTGCCCAAAATATTGTGTCATGTGCTATTGATTACACCCAGGCCACTGGTTCGCCATCTCTGGTATATACCATGCATAAAATATCAATATAAAATTGAAGAATTCTACAGGTAGCGGTTCATTGTAAATTCTTCTAAATAACAAGAGTCATACTCTCCTTCAGAAAAAAGATACTATTTGAAATAAACGACAGCTTTTTAATGAAATATTGACTGTATTCGAGGATAAAACTTCGAAGAAAATTTTTTTCAACTTTAAATTCGTCGACGTTTCTAAGTACATAAAAAACATTGCGCTACGGGCTATTACTACTTTTCCTCCTAGGTTATGATACATTTCTAGGGGTATTGCTCTAAAGAAAAAGATATAATAGAGATATAACCCTCCTAATACTTCAGGCAAGATAAAGTTTCCATTTTGTGGAGATTGCGAGGAAGTTTATGCCTTCATTTTTTTCTGAGTCATCCAGAAAATATCTCCATATTAAAATTCCGGAGCATTGCTTCCGTTTACTAGGGTTGTAAATTTTTACTTTTATCTGCGGATCATCATTTGTGATGCATGTCACAAAAATTCCATGCGATTTTTTGAGTTATGGTGTAGAGTATTTTTTTTTTTTCATAACATTCAGATTCCCAAGTAATATATAAAAAAAAATTAAGTCAATTCCTACTTAGATCACCAAAGAAAAATTTTATTTTAGCTACTTTTTATTAAATAGTTACAATTAATATAAATATATAAATACGCATATACATATGAGAGAATCACAACATTAAGTGTTAATTGAATTTTATTAATTATCATTAAAGTATTGTATTGTCATCCAAAACAACCGTGTATATAAAATTTCAGTTCAATCAAATGCTTTGAAACGTGAAGGAAAAAAAAAAAAAAACTTTTCAAGTTTTGACACAAGTTACCAAAAGGGTCGCTAAGTCGCCAAAAAAGATGCCAATGTGGCTGTATTTGGCATTCTTTAAAAAACTATTTTTAAATAATTATCTTTTTATTAATTATAATTAAATTATTGTATTGTCATCCGAAATAATCATGTATATAAAATTTCAGCTCAATTGAGCACTTTAAAATGCATTTTATTAACGATTGAAAATTCCACCAAGATAAATAACTAAAAAATACATAGAGAATGTGAGTTAATAATGTAGGAATTGGAAAAACCAGAAATAAAAGGCCTTAAATACTGTTTAAGAGTCATAATAATTTTTACACAAATTTTTTCATCGAAATATTTTTTTCTGCTTCAAATTTCTTGTGCTTTCTGAAATTTAGCAAAGCTATGCATATCTTTATATATCACTTTAGCTTTATGGATACCCATACTTTTATCAGGAAAGACATCAAAATATTTATTTCCTTTACAAAAATTATTAAATTTCGTGCCATTTACCAAATTCATCTATGTTATATATTAGACTACTGGATCAGGTAAATTTAATTGATTTATAAGTTCATTTGATACTGAAATCAAATATTATATTTGACATTTTCCACCCACTTCACTGGCTTTTTCATTACAATGTAGGATTATATTTATAGTTTTTAAATTATTTTTATCTATATACTAACATTAAACTTTCGATGCTTTGGAAAACATTCCTATAGATTTTTTTTCCTTCTTGATTAAAAAAGGACAGTACTTGAATTTCTCATGCATTCGACTAGAATTGCTTACCTAAACTTTACTCAACAAAAGAAACAAGCTTGGCAATTTTCATGTCGTTAGGTTCAATAAGTCAAAACCGAATATATTTGTGAATTATGAAATAGAAAAACTCATTCTTAGGGGATATATTCTCAACAAAATAAACATGCTTAACAATTTTCAAGATTGTAAGACTAGCAGTCCAAAAATGGGAATTTTTTTTATCTACACTGCTGGCCACAGTAAATGCAACACCAAGAAAGACAAGAGATAGCACAACAAAATTTATTTTGTAGATAACATGTTGTCCAAGTATCAAATGATTGAATTTATAGACTTCTGTGAAGTGTGGTTCCTGACAGAATCAGTAGCCAGAGTAGCCGCCATTGTTGGAGATCACCGCTGCCACACGCCTCGGCATTAATTCAAAGTGACTTTCGAAGGGTTCTTGGGGTACAGCAGACCAAGCAGCTTCCACACTTTGCCAAAGTTGATCTGGTGTGGCAGCTGGGAGTGTAATCTGCGTCAATTGTTGAGCAATCATGGACCACATGTTTTCTATCGGAGAAAGATCCAGAGAGCGAGCCAGCCAGGGATGCAATTCAATCTGGTGATTAACGAAAAACCAAAACCTTTGGACAATGCGTGCCACGTGTGGTCGTGCATTATCCTGTTGAAAAATGGCTGTGGCCAAGCCCTGAAGATAAGGAAGGACAACTGGCTCCAACACCCCGGAGATGTAGCGCTGGCTGTTTCAAGTACCGTCAATAAGTAATAAAGGAGTGCGAGAGTGATATCCAATACCACCCCATGCCGTAATACCCGGTGAAGGACCAGTGTGGTGGTGCATATCGCAGCTGTTCAGCATCCTCTGTCCACGGTGTCTCCAGACTCGAATTCGACCATCGTGGTGTTGCAGACAGATGCGTGAATCGTCAGTAAAGACAACTTCATTCCATTCTGCCACCCACATCCTTCTTTCATCGCACCATTGGAGACGGAGACGTCTGTGATTCTATGTCATGAGTAGACGAAGCAATGGACGTCTTGCGGACAGACCACTCTGCTTTAAATGGTGTCGAATGGTACGCGCAGACACTGAATGATGCGTTACGGACTCAATGTGCTGTACTATGTTTCGTGATGTGACTGAGCGATCCGTCACTGCCATGCGCACAAGTTGCCTGTCCTCACGTGAAGTGGTGCACTGAGGTGGATGCGATCGACCACGTCAGTCCGTCGTACCCTCCTGCATCCAACGGTCACATATCACATTACAGTTTTTTGGTTTCGTCCAACACGACTACCGATTTCCCTGAAAGATAATCCACCATCTCGGTAGGCCACTATCCTTCCTCTGTCGAATTCGGATACTTGATCAAAAGCTGATCACTGTTTTCTACGAGACATAACTGATCGTTTTTTGAAAAAACTACAATAAAAACACAATTGCCGAATTTGAAATCCTCGAAATCTCCAAGCCTTAAATAGCGCTTTGAAGTGGTGCCACAGGCGCGCGTGATGTGTGTTTGCGTTGACATTCTAATGATTTGCATATCTCACCTCCGCTAATGCATGTTGTAAATTTTATGTTATTTGCATGCTTCCTTCAGGGTGTTGCATTTGCGGGGGCCAGCAGTGTATATTCTCCGTAACCTCCTTTTGGGTACTCGTTATGACAAAACCCCTTCTTAGGCGACCTCTACTAAAGAAAAAAAAACATGTTTGCCAACTTCTCTTGCGAGTCGGGTACTGCATAATACCAGTCTCAAATATATATTTATTAAGAATATTTTAAAATTGCATCATTTCTAATGAAAGAATAATTTTTTTTCCTTGAGGTTATCTAGATTAATGGAATATTGTCCCTTTTTGTTCAAAGTACAAAATTAACATGAAATGAAAAATATGAGACTTCGATATGTTGAAAGGAATGTTTTCCTTTTTCTGTTTGTGCAGAGATATTCCATGAAAGATTGTTATTACACTAATCCTTCTTCAATGTTCAAGCTAAACCTATGGAGCATTTATTTCATTTCTATGTCTTATAATAATGCCAAGAAGACATCGACTGAAATATATTTTTAAATTCTCCTTATCATCGGCTTTACAAAGAACAATATATATATATATACTTTTGCTTCTTTTAAAAAATTCCTTAAGATTTGAAACATTCTTGAATCATTCATTCTATTTTTTCGTTGATAAGGAATGCATTTGAAATTTTTGAAACTTTAAAAGAAAAAGGTTTAAAAGGGGCTCAGAAAGATACAATTTCATATTCTATTAAAATTTTGTAGTTCACTGGTATGAAATAATGTCTTTAACATTAGTAAATATTAAAATAATTTAAGAATTTTGTGCGTTGTTTTGAGGGCAGTTTGATCCTAAAGTTAAGGCATCCGAACATGTTTGGGAAACAATTTTTCAAAAATTGACTTTCAGAAGAATTTTATTGCTTTGAAGAACATAACAAGTGTTAATAGGTTTAAACATGTTATTTATTAAATGAATAAAATGTGTTTCACACTCCTTGATTTTGAAATATATATATATATATATTAGCAAATATTTCAATGGTAAGGAAAACAACATAAATTAAAATACATTGGACATTGTAATTTTAATTTTATTACTATACTTCTTGTTCCATTTGAAGTCTCACAAACAGCTGGATAAAAATATTATAAGAAATAAATCTTTAATAAGCATTCGAATTTGACGTTAATGATTTTTCGTCAAAATTACTTTATGTTCTAAGTTAAAAAGGGCTGTAAAATAGGATTAAATATAACTATCTTAAAACCTGCTGTTTGTTACACTCTAAAGGGCTTATTACATATTACAAATTTTATTGAGTTTCATTGGGTTGTTTTGAAGATTTCATATTCTTCTTGCACAAATAATCTTGATAATCTTATGCTTCAAAAAATATAAAAAAATTAAAATATTTAAATAAAATAAAATATTTAAAATAATTTAAAAATATTTTTTTTATAAGTTAGATAAAGTAAATATTAGAAAAACAACTTAAGATGCTCCAGGCTTATATGTTATTTCTTTTTTCTTCTTCAATGTTTATACATATGTTTTTTTCTAATGGTCCTAACACCTAAAAAATAGCTTTTCAACTTAGTCAGATACGTTTAAAAATTTGATCAAAATTTGAAAAATATTTTCAGATAAATACTGGTTTAATGGTTATTAAAGCACACACATTTTCCCTGCATCGTGTTCAAAAATCTTGAAACCTACTTTACAAAAAAAATATTATTTGTAATTATATTAATTAATACAAACTATTGAATATTTTTCTTGTAAATAAAATCCTGATTGTGTTGCAATAAAACTGTGATTAGTGTATAAGAAAGATAAATTCTAAATCTGGTTTAAATATCGATGCGCATTTCCAATTAAAAACATTTATCCAATTTTGAATTCAATTCATTTGGTTTAAACAGCTGTAAAACAGTCTAGTCCTGCAAACATACGAGGTGTGACAAACACACACACAAAGAGACTAGTCCAATAATTCATTGTATTTACACAATCAGTTCTCTATGACAGTATCACATTCAAAGTAGTTCCCTTCAGCATTCCCACACTTCTGCATTTGGTGCTGCCGTTGCTGGTAACAGTTCTGGAACGAGGGTTTTGGAAGTCCCTTTAGGAAACTTTCCATTTTGCTTGAACCTCTTCAATTGAGGTAAAATGGGTTCCCTTTCAGCAAGATTCATATGTACGAAATAAAAAAAAAGTAGCTTGTGGAACCAAATGAGGGGAATAAGGAGGATTTCCCATCACAGCAATGTTTTTGCTGGTCAGAAACTGCTTGACAGATAGAGCCATGAGAGCGAATGCATTGTCTTGGTGCAGCAACCATCCATCACTCCCAATTTGTGGCCTTTTTTTTCAAATTTTTTCTCGAAGTCTTTTTAGTACTTCAATTTAAAATTGTTGATTAACCGCCTGACCACTGATGTGAGTGGGAACCCACGCATATCACGAATTTTGCCAATGCCTTGGTCTGAAATCGCTTACCATGAGCGCCCAGCATGTTCATCCTCTTCCACACTGTCCCTTCCCCTGAGCATCGCTTGTGTCATTCAGACACATGTGCGTGAGACATAGTTTAATCTCCATAAGCCTCGGTTAAAATTTGAAATATATTTGTGGATGAATTCTTAATTTTCACAAGAAATTTAATGTTGATTTGAGATATTTCCGGCTGAATGCAGATGCACGTTTTCAATCATGACACAGTACTCCCAAATGGCGTCATCAATGGAGGTGAAACTGAATGCATGGATAGAGGAGGTGCGTGGGATGAAGCTACCAAAACTGTGTTTGCCAACTTCATTTTTTTTTCAAGCTAAACACTAAGTCTCGGTGTTTTTTGTGCCACACCTTGCAAATGATAATACTTATTATTATATAACTTTTTTAATTACTATTAGTGAACCTTTCCTCAGAAAATGTTTGTATGTATGTTGAACACCTTTCTTTGTGAATGGATGATGCACGTTAGATATATGTCTGGGCTCATAGTCCTCCCGTTGTCCTGGCGAAAAAGCTAGGAGAGCGCGTGAACAGCTTAGGTTTTGTCTCTGTCACTTGTCCATGACTCAAAATTACGAGGACCGTTTCCAATAGTTCTCGCGTTGCTTTATAATGCGCCGTTAACAAACACTCACGACTTTTTAAATTTTAAAATTTAAGTACCAATGCAATTTTTCAATTATGAATCTGGTCATAATTTGTTTATTCTAAAAT
>BMAV01011650.1:135789-182161 GCA_019973955.1 Trichonephila inaurata madagascariensis | reverse complement strand
TTAATACAACAATTACCACTCCTATATTTTGCTCACAACATCCACTAATGCCATGTCAATCCAAATGATTCTTAATTTCACACCAGAGTTCAAACATTTGGTATTAGATGCAAATCAGATTGCATGCAAAAAAGTTGCTTGATTGGTCATAAACGTTTGATTGGTCATAAATAATTTTAAAGTGTAGTCGTGTAAATATTGGTCTATGTGTGTACTATAATGTATTCTGTGTGTGGAATGCACAAATTCTTCACAGCTGGACCACTAACAAGCTGACTTTGTGGACCTAATGTTGTGTGGTAGATTTGTGCATTTATGAGTAAAAATATTTTTAAGAAATATTTTTGATCTATGTATTTTCTCAAGAAGTTAGATATATATATATATATATTTGAGAAAAAAATCATTATATTGTTTCAACCCCTTGGAGCTTTTTGATCAACAATATTAAGCTGATTTGCGAGTCTATTCTAAACAATCACCGTGGTATTTTACGCGTAACAGAAACTAATTTAATTCGATCGATTAATCCTTAATTTTCCTGGTGGCAGATGAGATTAAATGAATGAGTAACAGTAGACAGCTATCCAATTTTACATTTCCAAATATACTACTTCTCCAAGAAACTTATGCTTCATGTCATAAATTCCCTAAAGAAATGGATGGTGAAATATATCGAATGTTCTCCGCAATTTTTTATCCTTTTTATCTAAGTTCTTAAATGTAAAAAGCCTTCAGGGACATTTCTATTTCTCACTCCGTTAAAGTCAGAGATATTTTTCAGGAGAAAGATATCTTATAAAAGTATCACCACTCTGTAGCTTTGGCCGAAATAAACCTTCTATTTGTCAAAGTATTCGGAGCAATTTAATACTTTTTATATCTTTAAATCTAAAAATATGTCCGCATCAATTTCTGAAATAGCCCTTTCATTTACCGAGTATATTATTCTACTATTGAAGCATAAGGTAATTTTAGGTGATAAATGTCTCAAAGATCAGTTGAATTTTAAATTAAGGTATCCGACAACGTTCGGAACCTTGAATTTGCAAAAGCGTGTAATTGGATAATATTTATGATATTTAGCATAACTTAGAGATTAGACAATGTATATAAAATTGGGTTAAGAATAGTATTAAAATAAAAAAATATTTAAGTACAATATTTTGACAAAAAATTAACTTAGAATAACCTTTTTTCCAAATGTTCACCTTTTGTAAAAAATGCTTCTATTGTATTAATATTTTGCCTTTATATAGCTCAGATCTCTATACACAGCCTCAACTAGAATTTTTGAAACGCATAACTTGGAAGTCGGTTTATCCATGTTTTACGAAAAAAGAAGGGAGAAATGTTAAGAAAAAATGCCGATAATTATTTCAATGGGTTGTAACTCTGAAAATAATGTGAATTTTTTAAAAATCATAGTTGAGCCTCTGAACAGAGGTCTGAGCTATATACAGGCAAAATATTAATACAATAGAAGCTTTTTTTTAACAAAAGGAGAACATTTGAAAAAAGGGTTATTGTAAGTTAATTTTTTGCCAAAATATTGAATTTAAATAATTTTTTTTTGGCATAATGTCCTTAAAATAATTTTATACATGTATTCTAATCTAAGTGACACTAAATATCATGAAAATTACGCATTTATGTGCTTTTTTAAAATCGTGGTTCCGAACGTAGTCGGATACCTTAAAGGTTAATGTATTATTTGATGGTGTTAAATGGTAACATTGATTGTAATAATTTAATTTAGTTTTTCATCCAAGTATACATGTATGGAGAGTGAGTGAGTGAATATTTACGTCACATTGGTCAGCTACTCGAGGGCTTTTGGCAATGAACCTCGCAATTTTGAACCTTGGTCAAGTGACGCGGACCATAAGCTGGCACCATAAGTGACCACAAGGTCTGGGCTGGCACCCATTCCTCTCCTAACTTCCAAACCGCCGTATAACTCCAGCATTTTACAAAGACTGACTTAAAAAGTAAATATAATTTATTTATCAAGTATGTAAAATTGTTACTCTGATTTTGAAACAGTATGACATCACGCAGATATTAATTTCATCTTTATAAATGCCTGGATTAACTATAATCTTTTTTATGTCAAAAATTCTAGTCTCCAGAGGCCCATTTAAAGGGCTCCAGGACTCTATTTAGCTTTTCAAGTTGAACTTATAGTTGGATAGAGTTAATAATACATGTACGCATAATGTACAAAGATTGTTTTATTCCAAAAATAAAACTTAACATGTTTTTACACGTGAACAAATAAATTATTAAGCAATGTATACAAAATCTACAGTGTATAAAAGTTATTTATAAAAAATACAAATTTTAAAGTCAATATGACTTTTTGCATTGCATTTCATCTGCTATTGCTTTGTAGTTAGGTCGCATTTTGCTTTATGCTGGTATATGTGTTGAACGGAATACCTATTTCATTAAGAATAAGAATACCTTACCATAGAATTTGATAGAAAACTAAACATTTTTATTGTGATCGCACAGGGTAGGGAACACCTCTTCTCTAGTCATATGATACAATACAATGCAAGGGATTTGTACATAGAATATAACCTTAATGTTTTAGCAAATAAAAATTAATTTATTAGCATTACATTTTTAAAAATTGTACTGATTACCATACTGATTGTACTGATTGCACTTGAAATTGTACTGATCAACTTATGATGTATTGTTGTTGTTGTTGTTTCCAGTCCCCTTGGAGCAGGAAAGTCTACACCAAGTCCATTTGACCATTCCACGTAATAGTGTCACACACCAGGTCTTGCTGTTCATACAACTGTCGCAGGGAAATGCACCAGCAGTCCAGAAGATGAGCAGGAGAAGCAGGGAGAGAGCAAGGACAGGTAAAGAAAGACTTTACCCCTGCACAAAAGTCATATTACGCAGGTGACCGCTTCTAAAGCGCGCCAAGGCCGTCTGATGAGCCCTGAGACTCCTGCACTGTGTAGATAGGCCAGGACTCTTAGCTGCGTACCAGTGGTGAGCAGGAGGGTTTCGCCAAGTACTTATGATTTAACTCTCTGATTAAGGAATTCTAGCACATACCTTAAGGTATCCAAATACCTTCGGAAGCGTGATTTCACCAATGCATACTTTTTTTAATATTTAATGTCACTTATATTACAATACATTTATAAAATTGTTTTAAGAGAATATTATTTTTTAAAAATATATTTAAATGCTATATATATTTTAACAAAAAATGAATGTAGAATTACTTATTTTCAAAACATTCTCCTTTTATGGAAAATACTTTCAGAATATTGTTATTTTACCTATATATATAGTTCAGATCTCCGTACAGAGCCTGAACTCGGTTTTGATGATGATGATGGGATGTCATGTCTATGACGGGATGAAATCAGACTCATGGGCCAAGATGACTGCTCTGGCAATATCTTCAATATTGTCCACATAGAGATTTGTTGATGAAGAGAGAACCTCTATTTTTTGTAGAGCAGCAAGAATAGCTGAATAGTCAAAAATATTAGTAGGTGTTAGCTCTGCATCTAAACAGTTATCCCAATTCTTCTTTTAAGATCTTCTACTATCCCTATTAATCTTTATTAAACTGTAATGAGACATGTTCTTAGCCTAGCAATAGTTTTTGTTAAAAGCGATGTCCACGAGGTTTTCTGCATTATATCGTAGAAATGGATTTATCTATATTTTAATACATGGGAATGGAGAAATTTTTAACAAAGAAACACCGATAAATATTTAAACTGGTAGAACCTGAAAATAATGTGAACATTTCAAACATCCTAATTCAGGCTCTCGGAAGGGTTTAGCTGTGTCTAAGCAAAATGCAATTATTATTGTAAAAGTTCTTCTCACATTAAAGGAGAATGTTTTGAAAATAAGTTATTTTCAGTTCATTTTTTGCCAAAGTATTGCATTTAAAAAAGTTTTCAATGTAATAATATTTTTTAAAAGAAAATTGTATGTGTATTCTAATCTAAGTAGCACTAAATTTTAAAAAAAAAGTTATAGCTTAAAAAAATAAAAAAAAAATAAAAAACTAAGAAACACGCTTTTATAGTTAATCGAACTAAAAAGTAAACAAATAATTCTTAATATGAGAATAAAATGATTAATACTATCATTTATTCTTTATTAAATTTATCCTTGAGTTTGACATTTGGATCCGTAGTCTTACTCTTCAATGGATAGTAATTAATGGGCCTGAAGGGTTCTTATTCTCTCCGTTTACGGGGCTTCAATTGAGTCCCATATCGTTGTATTTCAAAGATTCCGTCTCTATAGATACAGGTCAAACTAATAAAAGTGTGTAAAAGTAGAAATATTAAATGTCAATCTTATTATCACCTTTTATACGTATTGCTATAATGTTCATTCGTATCATCACTTCTAAGCGTACTGCTTTATAAAAATAAAAAATATATATTTAGCAGTTAGAACATAAGTTGTTTTTTTTCACATGCACGAGTCATTTTTATATTTTTTATTTCCTATTTCAGAAAAACTAGACTTATGGTAAGAAATTACTAACTCACCCACTTTCTCCGTGTCACATAAAGAACGCTTTTTTTGTTTATTTTATTTGTATTAATAACAAGTTGTTTCATTTTTAGGGTTGCACCTTTTTAAGGGGTAGTGTCTTTTCATATCTGGAAATAGTCGCCAAACTTAGAAATTGGAATATGGATTTAGTCGCCAAATCTGGAAATGGTATAATGAATTAGTCTCCAAATATTGAAATCCTTATTTCTGAGGATCCTGATCAGGACAATGGAACAAAATTGTGAAATTATTGCATTGTCATCGGTCCTTGACAAGTGTGCAAAATTTTGAATTAACCTGACCTTTTAAAGTGGGTAAAAATCGAGTCCAAAGATTCCATTACATACAATTGAAACTTATAAAAGGGTGTTAAAAAATGAACTATTCGTTTGTACGCTTTTGCAAAATCACGGTTCCGAGCAAACTCAGATACTTTAAAAAGCGATAGATCCTTGTACAAGAAAATCAGTAATCCTTTCGAGAGTTCACTTTTTAATCTGTATGTCAATATTCCACGGAAACCTTAATAATTTATCGATAAAAACTTAATTTCTTGGTACTAAATTTTAAACAAAACTTATTGTGATTAGTGTTAAAAGATCCTAGTATTAATAAAACGATAGATTCTTATTAAAAATAATCAGTAATCCTTCCGACGGATTATTTTTTATCAATATCGATATTCCTTTGGACGAAATATTTAATTAAATTTTTTTAAGAATAATAAAAGGAGGAAAAATACATCGATTCTTTAAGAAATAGAGTAGAATATAAAAACATTTTAAATTGGTCGAGGACTTATACCAGAGCCATTTATCTTGCTTAAGTTTTATCGTTTCTCAAAATTAATGATGCAAAGAAGTCAATTTTGAGTAGACGAGCGTGTTATTTAGGCTTAAATAATGCGTATAGCCCAGAAATTTAAAGCACTAATAAAAATATGAACGTTTTTTACTAGGCTTTAAGAAAGTAATTCGAGTTTTATAACGCGTAAAAGTTATTATGTATGAATCGATAAATCTACTTTGCAAAAATAATCTTTAAAATAAATAAAACTTTAACTAATCTTGCTGTGGAATATCTACGCTAATACATATCAACATTTAGTTTAAATTTATTTATAAATACTGAACATTTACAGTAATTAAAATACATGTATAGATTTCTTTTTCAATTCCTACTATTAGTTCACTCTCTCCCTATATATATATTTATTTATTTATGTATACCTTGTTCAAATTGTCAATTATTAATAAAATACTTTTTATTAATTCATTCAAGTTCAAATACATTTTTTTAAACTTGAAGTGGATGTAACTTGATGTAAAAACAGTTTTTTTTAAATGTTAATTCATTAATTAAACCTTAATCTTAAATTTATTTTGCGTTATTACTGATGAATTTAGATTTTTTTGCAACAGATGTTGCCAGTGAGATTTTCTAACGAAGTACGAATTGACTTAATATTTTTTGTATATTACGTGTTTTTCTAATGGTCCAGACACCTAAGAAACGTCTTTTCAACCTAGTCGGTTACCACACATAAAATTGAAAAAAATTGTAATATGCTTAAAATAAGATTAAAATTAATAATTTAAGCTTTGCAGCACATGAATCGATCCCTCTCGTCCGATAAATTGATCATTTAGAGAGCACGTATTGATTTCTAGTTGTTTATTCAAATAGTGTAGAGTTTTCAGGCAAGGAAATGTGCTCAGGAGTAATTGTGTTTGTAATTAATTTACAAAGTCCTTATGCAATAACTTAAATGAAAAAGTAATTTCTGCTTTGATAAATATTTAATTCATTTTTATATCACTAAGCGTCTTTTAACATATTTGAAGTAATTTAGTTTTTACGAATCTTGTTCATATTTTAAATTTCCGTATTAAGTGATGATCATTTTTATAATCTTTATTTGAATTGAACTTTAACCGTTTAACTGTCCTGCCCAAAAATATCTTATAAACGGTACTAGTGCTCCAAAAAATCATGTCCAAGATTACCTCGAGAACGATACTAGTGATCCAAGAAAATCATACCCAAGATTATCTCGGGCAGGGTGCTAGAGTTCCAAAATGTCATGCCCAAGATTACCTCGTGCAAGGTACTAGACCTGCAAATGTTATGCCCGAGATTATCTCATGCACGGTTTTTTATCAAAAATGTCACACCCGTGTATAATACTGTTTATCTTTTTTAAGTGCGTCTTATTGTTTAAGCCGAATACATATATGTGCAGTTTTGTTTTGGCTTCATTTGATTTTCAAACACCAATGCATATCGAGAAAGGTAAATTTGAAGTCAGTTCAGTAAATGGTGTTTGATGAGCAGTATTCATGAAACTTCCATGAAAAATCTCAAAAATTAAAAACTGAATATATATTCAAGCCAAAGACTCTTTTTGAATAAAATATAACTATGGGTGATGTAGATTACTGTGATCAAAAAATATATTTTCATCCGACATCGGGAAACGGCAATAAAAATAATATAAATAGATATATTTTTACATTTATTAGGCAAAGTACTCCGGAACTCTTTTTCGTAGTATAAAATATAGTTGGGATACGTGTTACATTTTTATAATTTCGAATCTAAATTGTCGAAAAGCTTTTGGACAAAAGAATTTTAGCAGGCCACCTATAGTAGATAATCCTTCCCTTCTTAGTGAATGGCATATTTATCCCATAATCCACTTACTCTTGCAAAATGTGACCCTTGAGGCAGTTCAAATTTTGTTCTAAAACGGATGCAAACGGAAAAATTATAAGGAAGGAAACATGATTCTACTGTAATGATTACGGAGTTGATTTATACATAGAAAAGTGTTTCCAGTTGTGGTACACCAAACTGATTTACTGAACTACAAATAATAGGCATTCATTTGTATTTATCTTTATTTAGAAAATGACTTTAGCACTGACAAGCTGTGTGGCCACCAACTTAAGTGAATATGCAGCTCCTACAAAATCTTACTAACCTTTATGCATGTCATTTATAACTTCAATTTTTAACTACCAAATTTATTTTTTGTACAAAACATTTTATTTTTGTTGTAAAAAAAAAATGAAGACTTATTTACCTAAATCATCAAAATAACTGGGCAGTCAAAATGTTAATATTCCATTTACTTTCCATTTAGAATTCAGGAATGTAATGGTGTTCCAATAGAGTAATCATAATGTTGAAATTTTTATCAACAAAAGTTTGGAAAATGTTTTTAGATTTTTATTTAAAATAATTTAGAATCCATATATTTTCCATTCTATGCTCTATGTATGGTTTTTAAAAGGGACATATAAAGCATAATGACAACACAAAAATTTATTGAAATTTAGTGTACGTAATATTGCCTTGTAATAAAATTTTAAATTTTCCTGGATATTACAAAAACATATTTGCTTTTCCCATAAAACTTTTAAAATATTATTCAGAATTTTTAAGAACTACTTTTGAGGGTTTTTAGATGATATTCTCGATGTATTTTACGTGATCGAAATTTTAATTCAGAAAGCTCACTTATGTATTCTATGTGGTGTAAGGAGATATGAAACACATACGTGAGGTAGTAAAGACTTGTTTAAATTTAATATCACTTGCGTTATAGAGCTAAACCTCCTTAAAAGGGTTACCGCTGATATATTTAATTTAAATCACGTTTGTGTTGGAAGATTGATGTGGGATTTTTGAATATATGCGCTTTTTAAGTCATGTTTTATACAAGAATTTTAAAATATGGTCATTTTATACATAGAAAATATTCAGTGTTGAACAAAAATAAAATTCCATATTACGATGAATAGTGCGTGGTGTCGTTTTCAAGCTTAGAGTTTAGCATATTTAGAATATTCTTAAGTAAATGTTTCTAAAGTCAAGGGTGCTTTGGGTATTCTATGAAATTTAGATCTTGTTTGAATATTTATTTAACATTTAATTTATTTTATAATGAAATGTGATGTGCCATTTAATTAAAACTGACTATTATTCTGTTCAATTATTGAAAATTTGAACATAGAAGCCACAATTCTTGTTTGGAGTGTCATGTTTCTTAATATAATGGGCACATATAGTTGTATGTAACTACTTGATATTAGGATAATTTTACAAGATTGTCTTAGCAGCTACGCTAAATTCTGAGCAACATGCAATATAAAAATGGAAAATGTTACAAAATTCATTTTTAAAAATTCCAGAGTAATTTTTTTTTTAAATTGTAAAATTTAGCGAAGTTAAGTGAAAATAAAAAGTACTTAATTTTGACATTTCCTATATATTTATTAGAATGATCTAACATTTTTAGTACTGAATTCCCTTGTACGCTTTATTTTGGAACGGAAAATGAACATAATGACAAAAGAATACTAACACATTCTCTTATATGTAAGCTCTTTAAATACTCCATCAGAACCAAAACAACCCATCAGCTTCTGTTTTAGTTTGAGAAAGGCCAATAAACTAGTAAGAAAGCTTTGTTAAAAATATTTCTTAATACAGGAGTGGGTGCGCGAGGTACAGTGTCACGCCAGGCTAACGAAATCTTTAATTCTGGGAGAAATGCTTATTTGTTACCAATGACCTTGTCAGTATCCTCCTATATGACAGTCTTTATGGGAGCTAAAATGTATTTGGTACATGTCTCCTTTTTTTTGGGGGGGGAGGGGCAAACAATCTTAAGGTTCTTAAGATGCCCGAGTTCCCCGAGCTACCACTTTTATTCCAAAATATTTTTTTTCTCTATGAGTGAGTGAATATTAGCATCTCTCTGTTCAGCTACACGAGGACTTTCGAACGTAATTTTGAACCCTGGTCAAGTCACATGGACGACAGACAACTAAGCTGGCGTCCCCTCTCCTAACTACCACACCAACGGGAGGACATTTGTGCTCTCGACAGTTTTAACGTGCATCGCTCCACTACACGGAGGGGTCTTCAGTGGTACTGGGCTCGAAATCGTGACAAGGCCAGCCTTTACCACTCGGCTAACGCAGCCTTTTTCCTCTGTGAAGGATTTTGTGGTTTTAAATGTTGTGTTTCACGACTCTCTCTCTCTCTCATTAAGGTTTATAATTTCAAATAAACAGAATATATATATTTGAAAAAAAAATTGTCACATCTGCGATCTCTTTTTGATGGACATGATACTTTGGAAAAAGAAATTGATTAAGCAAGGGAAGGACTTGATGAAATGGCGGATATCAATCATGATAGTGAAAGTAAACTTGAGAAAAGTGAAACTAGAGCATGAAACGTTTGAGTCGAAAAGTAGATTTTCAAAAAATTGTTATAGAACTCCATCAAAACAGATAAAAAAACATAAGTGTACCATAAGAAACACTGCACCCTGTCAAATATACACAAGCAGTAAAAAGTTCTACACGTGATTTGTCGATCATCAAAGGAAAATTAAAGTACAAAAAACTTGAACAAAATATGTCAGTTTTGCCTGCATATATAATTTCTGTAATGTTAGCGAAAAGTGTTTGTGATTTGTGTCCTTTATTAAGGTCACACATATTTGAAACATTTCAGATCGGTTAAGATCGGTTTGATCCTTAAAGGTAGGTAAGTATACTTCCGTTTAATTAAATTATTCATCGGAATTACAGTTGTTATCGTACACAATAAAAATAATTACATAACCATACATAATTACATAACGTCAGTATCCAGCACACGCCTTTTTCCGGGTTAATCATTGACTATTCAGAATATAAAACAAGTCATTAAGTTATTTCATAAGAATTAAGAAATTTGGATAATATTAAGATATCCGACTAAGTTCGAAACCATGATTTTGCAAACGCGTACAAGTGGATAATATTTATGATATTTAGTGTCACTTAGGTTATAAAATTTATGTACAATTGTTTTAAGAATAGTATTACAATAAAAAATTATTTAAGTACAATATTTTGACAAAAAATTAACATAGAATGACTAGTTTTCAAAATAGTTTCCTTTTGTGAAAAATGATTCTATTATAATAATATTTTGTCTGTATATTGCTCAGACCTCTGTACAGAGGCTCAACTAGAATTTTTGAAATATATAACTTAGAAGTGGGTTTATCCATGTTTTACCAGACCAGAGGGGAGAAATTTTAAGAAAAAAAAACCGCCGATAATTATTTCAATGGGTTGTAACTCTGAAAATAATGTGCATTTTTCGAAACTCCTAGTTGAGCCTCTGTACAGAGGTCTGAGCTATATACAGGCAAAATATTATTATAATAGAAGCATTTTTCACAAAAGGAGAACATTTTGAAAAAGGGTTATTCTAAGTTAAGTGTTTGCCAAAATATTGTATTTAAATAATTTTTTTTGTGAAATTGTCTTTAAAACAATTTTATACATGTATTCAAATCTAAGTGACACTAAATATCATGAAAATTATCCATTTGTGCTCTTTTTTAAAATCACGATTCCGAACGTAGTCGGACACCTTAAGTGATTATTATACAGTGTTAATTAGAAAGACAGTTATTCACTTGTTATCACGTATGTACATACACACACAATGAGTAACTATTCATCTCGGCATCATCCATATACTTGAGTATTACGATGATACTTTGAACTAAAATTACTTTTCTTGGACAGACAACAAAAAAGGCTAGAAACGATATAAAAGTAGTTTGTCGCGTATATAAAATAGTTTTGTTCATTGATGCAACGTTTTTCTATTTACGCCACAGATAAATCAGGTTTTTTATTTCTGGTTTGGACATGTTTATACTATCTCAATGTTTACTTTGTTTTAACTATTGTTCAGGTATGTACATGTAACAACGTCAATTTATCAAATTTTTATTAAAAAAAAATTGTATGAAATGACAAGAAATAAATAAAGGTGGTATTGCTTATATTCTATAGAATTTTTGAATGATATATATAGGAAGGGTTTTATTATTTTAAACATATATTGAGAGAAAAACTATGTAAAATAAAACTGCTAAAATCAATTAAATAAAATTATAGTAATCACAAAGAATTTTTAAAAATTATATAAAGAAAGCATTGAAAAATTTAAAACAGATTTTAATTTTAGATTAATTTAATTAACAGATAAAATTTTAACAGATTAATTTACAGATGTAAATATAAAAGTTACTTATACAGTATGATGAATTTTTAAGAAACCCAAACAAATACAATTTTTAATATATATATATAACACATTTATTTTAAGAAAAATTATTTACCAATTACTCTTATTAGTTCACTCTCTCTCTCCCTATATATATTTATTTAGATGTATATCTTGTTCAAATTTTCAATCATTAATAAAATACTTTCTATCCATCCATTCAAGTTTAAATACATTTTTCTTAAACTTGTAGTGGATGACACTTGGTATTAATACAGTCTTTTTAAAATATTACTTCATTAATTAAATTTTATTTTTTTAATTTTAAATTTATTCTGCGTTATTTATGCTGAAGTTACAACTGGCTGCGACATATAGTACCAGTACGCTTTTATAACAAATTAGGAATTAACTTTAAAGACAATTATTTTTTTATATTACTTTTTACGTTGAAGTCAATAAAACCATACAATTATTTTCTTGAATTTGTTGCTGTTGCTAATACTACGTTTCTGTTGGTGTCAGATCAAGCCCCACGAAATTTATCAAGACAATGGGCTAGTTGTATGCCTCTTGTTAGCCTTAGACTTAAAGTTCTAATGATAGTACGATTTGACTTGGTGCCATGTCGATTTTGAGGAAAAATACCCTACATATGATCGGGAGCCTCCCACCTCTCTTCCCTTTTCACCAGCCTCATGAGAGGGGACTTGCTGCTCTCGACGGCTGTTTAGAGTACCTACTTGTGGCAAAGTCTCTGCACATTTGCAAACATCCATACCTTCTCTGGGATTCGAACCCGTGCCCAACAGCACATCAGTCATTAAAACTAGCCGCTGTATCGGTTAGGTCACATTTTTGAACATATAGTTTATTAAGTACCGGGTGGTTATAATTAAAGTTACACTATCCAGAGGCCTGTAGAGCCCTTTCTGCTTATCGGATTTTGATAAAACTTGGAATATATGCTATATGGACCATGAGAAAAAGGTTTCTGCAATAAAAACATAGTTCAAATTTTGACCACTAGGAGGAATGTGGGGCCCAAAGAAGGAAAAAAAAATACGTTGGAATAGTTAACATTTATTCAATGACAGAATATGCTCAATATGTGCTCGATTGGCATCAATAACGTGTTGAAAGCGCATTATAGCGTTTTCAATGGTAGCGCGAAGCAACTCACGAGGGATTTCAGCCATATAGCGTATAATGCTGGCTTTCAAATCAAGTAAAGTCCTAAATCATCCTCTAAAAACACGGTATTTTAGAAATCCCCTCAAACAGAAATCACGGGAATTTAAATCAGGTGAGCGAGAAAGCCATGAAACATGAGTATATCTAAATAATCACGATTATCGTCAAAGTTAGCACTAAGAGGTGCTTTGACTTGGCACCCAATGCGAGGAGTTGTTGCATTTTGTATAGAGATAGTGGTTTGCAAGAGTATTGTCGTTCCTGTAAAGCAGGAAGGATTAACGATGACAATGAATGATTCCCTGGCTATGACTGCAAGTTTACACAGAGGTGTTACGGATTTGCATAAGGAATAATATTCCATGTTTCATCAAAATCCGATAAGCAGAACAGGTTCTACATGCCTCCGAATAGTGTAACTTTAATTATAACCACCCTGTACTTCAAAACATTCTTAATTTCAAATTGCCCGTTATATTTTGGATAAAAACATATTTGCTAGAAAATAACAAAAATATGTAAAGATTACGGTGTTATAGGTTTTTATCTATTTTTAAGATTTTTGGCAGTTAAAAAAATCTATATCTAGTTATTTTAAAAAATGAAATGATCTAGAGCAGAGATCCTCAAAGTAGTGGTCCGTAGACCAATAGTGGTTCGGCATAAAACTTCGCTGGTCCTCAGAAAAAATGTGGAATATACTCATTTATCACGTTAACCCGCGATCACTCGTGCTGGGTGTTCTGTACACCCCAGCAACAAAAAAAACCTCCAAGGATTCTAAAAAGAATGCGCAGAAGCACGATTTTTTCTGTAGCTGCACATTTTAGGTCATTGAACCTACCGGCCTTATGCAATCCCTCTTTCTCGAACGATTGGAATGTAATGACCTTCAAAATTTTATCTGGGGGGCTGAGAACTCCAGCGAGAAGTTGATCATATGTATACAGTCTGCTCTGAATGATTGGAAAATGATTAAAATATTATTTTTTCTACTTTCTACTATCATTATTTCATTAATTAAAAAGTATATTTATTACTGGTATATACGTTTTATATACTGGTTTATAAAAAAATATAAAATTATGCGTTTTAAAATGAAAATTTTGTATGTTAAGTTTAAATTAATGTTATTCTCATTTATATGCAATAAATTTAATAATTTTATTTGTATAATACAAAGAGCATCTTGCACTTTATAAATGTGTATCATAATGACTTAATTTTATTTTCATATTTAAATACACGTGTTAAAAGTTTGGGGTGTTCTCTACACCCCGCGAGTAACGACGGTAGCAAAAACACGCGCGAGTGACCGTGGGTTAAGCTATGTTTATGATGCTTTGATTGCGTTCTTATAAATCACACTTTTTCTTATAAATATATTTATTATTCAAAAATTCGTATTAGTGGTCCATGGGATTTAAATTATGAATTTACTGATCCATGAGGTCAAAAAGTTTGGTGACCGCTGATCTAGAGCATGATACTTTTTATTTATTTTGTCCTTAATCTCCCAGTTTTAAGCTGTTGTTTCTTTTCGAATTTCATTTATCAAACAAGCATGAAGAATTTTACTTCAACAAAGACATTTTACTAAAACTTAAAATTTGAAGGTCATGTTATTTGATATATATCACATACGTTAAACTTTCTTAAAATACAGAAGACTGCGTTTGAAAAATGTCATAATTTTTTCCAGTGAAATACATAACAGCTCTCGCACTTTTTTGTTTGGCTTCTATTTCATGTTTTGCAATAAATCGTGTTCTTTCACATTTCTTTCTGAGATAGCATTTAAATGCGAACCGTTGAACTAACACGATACCAGCTTCTAGAAAGTAATATACGTGTTTTTTTATAGGTGGCTGAAGCGTAAGAAAAGATACTATTGAACCAAACACAGTAAAACTTCAAGAAAGGTTACAGTTATAAAGAAGAAAACAAAGTTTTAGAAACACACAGACTAGGGTTTAAGACAAGATAAAAAGCAATAAAAATATATTTATCCCGTTTTACTCTATCGGGGAATCATCTCTATATTTAATTTATTTCTTTATACTTTGTTGCTTTCGAGAAAAATGTAGATTTTCTTTTACTTTATGAGCTTAATTTTTTTTAATACAAATACAGGGAAGCACAAAAGTGTTCGTACATTTGCGATTTTCTATAAAACTTAATGTTTTTGACTAATAAAAACTTATACATCGGAATTGTAAATTTTCATAATATCTACAACTTGTTCTATTTAAAGTCTCATAATAATTTTTGAAGTATAGTATAACTATTGTTTTGAAAAAATAATTATCAAAAAACTACTAAATAATTACACTACAATAATCTTCGTACACTTAAACAAAATATAAACATAGTTTTAAAAGTTGTATTTGTTTCTTACACAGAAATATATATTTTAGAGTCCACGACGACTTTTAGACGTTTTAGTACATATTACATCAGCCTTTTTCAATTTCTGCATCGATGTTCCTCCATTAATTTGTGATTATTGTTTTTACTTTATATTTTGATTTTATATGCCATGTTTTCTCTTTTCTCTTAAAAAAAATTCTGATTCTGAATGTTTTGAATGTTTAGTAAGTGAATCTGAAAGCAAAGATGATGGATCTGTACTGTTACTTGTGATGTTGGCCTTTGCATCTCAGACTGTGAAATTTATCTCCCAAGAAATAACTTCTGAAAACTACTTTACTCATAAATGCAATAAAATTCTTTTTTAATGTTTAAAACACATGTTTTTCTTTTTGTTTTTTTCTTTGCTGGAAAACCAACATTCGGTCATATTAACCTAGATATTGGTTTTTCTTAATTTTTTCTTTTGTATTTCAAGCTAAAATTGTTATCAAAATTTGAATATAAATACCTATTTTGCACTAACGTTTAGTTTTGAAAACTTTTTTAAAATAAAAAAAATAAGCACTTTTATTTCTTCAAAGTTATGCTACCATTAAGTGGTTACGAAATTAAAAAAAAATAATTATGTTAGCTAATCTGATTTTTTTTTAAACTTGTAAACTACACAGTATTTTGATGTAAAAAAAAGTGATTAATTACAATTAGAGTTTAAATCTTGTTTTCCAAAGAATGACATAAAAGCTCTATTTAGTAGCATTTAAAGTTTTCCATTGAAACAATGTGGTTGTTTTTTCTTCATTGCAATGCTAAACTTTCATTCTCAGAAAAGAAAACGCCATTTTGAGACTAAGACAATTTCTTTTTCGCAACATCTTGAAAATTTTTCTTCAGCCCTAAAGGAGGAAAAACAACTCACTCCAAAGAGGCGTGGTTGTATAAAGGAAATGCGATATCATTTGTGATAGTTTCTTGTGGTCTCTTCCTGAGTTCATTGACGTAGTTCCTGAAGACCGGTAGAAATGTTTCATCAAACACACAGGGAACTGAACTTTTCAATGTTATAAGACCTTCTTTTATATGTTAAATAATTCGTGTTTGAAGAATTGCTAATGATATAGAAAAAGTGAACACATTAGATTAACTTGATTAAAAATATTCATTTCGTCAAAACAAAAATTTTATTCGTAAGAACTATTAATTTTTGTTCTTATTATTTGTATGAAGAACTTACATGTATTTATTGAACTTTATTCCCTATATATTCGTTTCAATGATTAATTACTAAACATATTTTTAAATTACATGCATTTAATGGCATTACATGTATGTCATATATAAATAATTTTTATAAGTTCAGCGATAACAAAACATACGATTTCAAAGTTATATTATACGTAATAAAATTTATAAATAAGAGGAAAATGTTCTTTTTTCCTCTCCAAGCTTTCTAAACTATACTTCACATAATATCTCGACAAGGAATAATACACTTTAGAATTTAATTAAATAAAATTAATTGGAGTTGTATTGTTAGTAAACATCAAATTTTGCCAGATCATCGTATTGATCGTAATTTGTTTTTTCTTGAATTGAAATCTCTCAACTTAAAAATCTCGAACTTCAAAAAACCAACAACATTTAGCTGTGTACTTTAAAAAAAAATGAACTCAAACAATGTTGATTTAAAATTATTAGCTTAATGTTGAGTGGCCATGCAATTCTTAAAATTTAAAGTATCACAGAAAAATTTACAAACTTAGAGTTAATCCTGCAGTAATTCTAAACATTTAAATCAAAACAATGCATTTTTCAATACCCAGCCCTATTTCACTTACTATTATAGGCTCACGTTTATAAGAATCTATATGTATTACCCAATGTTTTGAAGATAAAACTATTTTTCTTTCTTCTTTGTGTCGTAGAATAACTTCAACTCAATAGTTTTTCTTTCAAATAACTTATTTCCATCATTGATATTCTTATACAATAGAACGATACATATTAAGTACAGACTTATATACTTCAAGAACACTTTATATGACACATCATGTTGTAATATAAGTATATATTACTGGACACAAAATATATATTAGATAAGCTTTGTCACACAGTCTACAAAGTAAAACTCGAACTGTGATATTATTATTTTTTACTGCGTGCTATTATATAAATCACCAATCTTTTACCTGTCATCTTCATTGGATATATCATGATGTTGTATGTCTAAATATTGTTTATTATTATTATTATCTTGACCATAGCATTAAGTTTTATATTGTATTGAAAAAAATTAAAAAAAATAAAAACATTCTCACAGCCTTTATCTCGATTCAAAAAGAAAAGAACTTGAACTTCTAAAATGTAAGTATGTTTAACTCGTATGTCTCACGTAACCACTCTTTTGAGCCTATTTCTCTGAAACCTATCCATTGCAGATTGATACTCAACAACAACAAAAAAAAAATGACACCTGTCAAATTTCAAAACTTTAGGTGCAATGGCTCATAAACGAATTTTTTACAATAATGCCAACGCATTTCCTTTTTTAGGGTTTTATTTTTGCAAAGCCCGTTCTTAACCGATATCATCTTAACAAGAGAAACATTCCTGCCAAATTTCAAGCATGTAGGTGGAATAGTTAAGAAAACGGGATTTTTTTTATATCTATAAAGCCCTCAAACCCCCTCAATCTCCCTTGGGTGTCACTTTTCATAAAACCCGTTTATAGAAAAATTCTATTCAACAAAAGAAACATGCCCACCGAATCTCAAGTCGTTTGGCCTAATTGTTCCGGAGGGAGTGAGTGAATGATTTTATCTTATATATATTTATAGATTCGTTAGATCACAAATTATCAGTTAGACAGAAACAACAATGATTTATTTTAGAGGATATATAATAATTTTGTTATTATAGATAACAAATGATTTCTGAAAAATAATAATTAATGCTTTAACTAAACTATACTGAACTTAACTGTAACTAAATTTTTCTAAAAAGTAGTCGAATAACGAATTTGTATATTACCAAACACAATGTTGCTTTTAAAATCCAATGCAAATATGAAAAAGCCTAATAAATGTAAAAAAAGAAGAAAAAAAAACAGTTTAAAGCTTACGTTGAATAAGCATGGAATTTCAATAATACAAAATTATGCTAACATAAACCTGATTGCGTGGATTCAGTTGCCTCTGTAGATTGTCTTCAAACTAGATTATAAAAGAGTTAACTTCAACATTTAAATTTATTTGCCTTTGAGAATATGTGGAATTTATTATGGAAATCTCCCTTTGCAGTTGTGTGACTTGCTTCGCAAAGCATATTTAGAAAAGTTTCGTAAATATCGCAGAAGAAATTCTACTATCAACGCAAAACGGAAATTGTTTTTTAGAATAATATTACGGGAACCTGCCAAAATAAGTATCATCTATTCGTATTATTAAAATAACTATGACTTCAAGGAAATATATGATTTTGTGTTTCTCAGATAGGTCTATTTTCTTTTCAATGAGAAAAAAAAAGCATCTAAGAAAAATAAGAAGTGTATGTTGTCTCTGAAAAATATGAGTATCATGAAGCTCACGTTAAAATAAAGAAAGCTAGTCAAAATTATTTATGAAAGTCAAGCTATTAATAAAAGTATATCAAAATGAGAAATACTTATTCTTGTGATTTAAGGTATACAACTACATTCGGAACCGTGATTTTAAAAAGCGCATAAATGGATGATTTTCCTGATATTTAGTGTCACTTAGATGCATAAACACATGCATAAAGTTGTTTTTAGGACATTTTGAAAAAAAAAATAATAAATACAATATTTTGGCAAAAAAATCACTTAGAATAACCTTTTTTTCAAAATGTTCTCCTTTTGTGAAAAATTCTTCTATTATGATAATATTTTGCCTGTCTATAGCTCAGACCTCTCTACAGAGGCTCAATTAGAGTTTTTGAAATATATAACTTAGAAGTGGGTTTATCCACATTTTACCGACAAGCGAGGGGAGCAATTTTAAGGAAAAAACGCTAATAATTATTTCAATTGGTGGTAACTCTGAAAATGTGAATTTTTCAAAAATTCTAGTTTAGCCTCTGTAGAGAGGCCAGAGCTATATACAGGCAAAATATTATAATAAAAGCATTTTTCAGAAAAGGAGAACATTTTGAAAATAAATATTGTTCTAAGTAAACTTTTTCCGAAATATTGTATTTAAGTAAATTTTTTTTTGTCAAAATGTCCTTGAAACAATTTTATGCATGTATTCTAATCTCAGTGACACTAAATATTAAAATTATACATTTATGCGCTTTTTTTAAAATCACGGTTCGGAACGTAGTCGGATACCTTAAGGTTAAAAACAAAGTAATTAATTTAGCTTGAAAAATACACACAAGTCAGGGTTTATTTTTATTAGCATCATTTACTGTAGCACAAAAATACAAACACACCAGCATAATTTATTTAGAAATATTACTCTGAAGGAAAATGAAGTTTTTAGGGAATTATATTTTCGAAACAACTAGCTGAAAAAATTTATCAAAATATTCCAAATCATCGAATTCCAGCCATTTATACTCAAAACTACTGCAAATATCCTCCCCCCTCCCCGCCCTAAAGCCTACAGACTCCCGTGCCCAACTACGAACTTTCAAAGACAGTTCTAACTTTGCGAAGCTTGAAAGGAAAATAAATAGTACCCACAAACGAATTCGTATGAGGAACTGCGTTTACGTCTCACCTGAGGCGTACTCCACCCCCACCTATGGAGGTATTAACGTAGTGGTTTTGGTCTCAAACTCGCGGTTGACGTAAAGCGGGTTCGAGTCCTGGAGACCTGAATTCCTGTTAGAAGCTCATAGATGATACACGCGAAATCTGGCCAGCTCGAAATCATTCCATTGGTGTGGTAGTTTAGAGAGGGTATGCCAGCTAGATTTTATTTTCGTCACTTGCCCGAGGCTCAAAATTACGAAGTCCGTTGCTAATAACTTCTAGTTGCTTTATAGTGCGTCGTTAGTATAATTTTCAACTTCCACTTACACACCACAACAGATCTCGCCTCTCCATGAGAAGCACACACAATACCAGTTGTTCAAATAACTTTCCACTTTTCCCATTTCATTCAATTTCCAACCATCACATCACCTATACTAGCGTTCTGTAGAAGAGACTGACAATTTTTCGCTGGCTCTTAATTATTATTTATTCCAATTACTCATAAAAAAAATTTCATACTGTGAATGACTTGCAGCAACCTTGTATAGGCATTTGAATTCATTCCACTTTAATTATGATTTTACGGTTATTTCAATTTAAACAAGAAAACTTAAATACTATACTGAACTTTATTTGTATTTATTAAAATACAAGATATACGGGTTTCAAGTGTCCAAAAGTAAAGGGTTATTAATACTGAACTACCCATCAGAATGTAATAAACTGTTAATCCATGGATTGGAAAATTCTCTGAGATTTTTTTGGTTCTAGTCCGATTGCTCACTGTGAGTGCATTATTCCACAATTTAAATCAATCGCGTGTGCACAGCGACATGTTCGCATAGAACGGAATATCGACTCTCAAACAACAAAACCTATCCACCAATGGGAAATAACTTTAAAGGAGACGGGAACTTTCGCATCTCAAACTGGCAAGTATCCTTAAGTTTTCGTGATAGAAGACACTCTTAATCGTGTGCGGGATTCATTTTGTAAGAGTCCTGATAAGTCTACTAGGAAAGCCAGTAACAAAAATTCCATTCTGTTTGAAAATGTCGCTGTACACGCATGACTGATTTAATTTTCGTTAACCAAAGTATGCACTGCATTTTTTACTGTGTGGTCCACATATTTACTAATGAAGTCAGTGTAACAAGTTTATCGTCTGCCACTGCTGAATAATGCGCTCACGTGCGGCTGATCGGACTAAACCCAAAAAGTTTCACACCGTTTTTCAATCCATGGATGAACAGCTTATTACATTCTGATGGGTAGTTCCGTAATAATAAGCCATTACTTTTGGATAGTTTAAGCCTGGACACCCTTCACAATAAACAAGAAAAAAAGGAGTTGGAATAAATTTTACTTCACTAATGTAATAAAAATCCGTTAAAACACGTACACGTAAATATGGTATTGGAGATATTACACATACAAGCTTACATATAACTCTAATGAGATAGATGTAGAGAGATGGATAGATAATATATATACTACAAAGATGTACACTGTTTGTGCAAATAACAAATATCTTAAACGTTGTATTCATTAACACACGTAAAATTTTATAATTTATCCCTGTATGTTCAATATTTCTCAAAATTAAAAATATATTTTATAATTTTCATTGTTTTTCTAAATAAAATTTTTATTAATTTTGGACACTGATTTTCTAAATTTTTTTTAATGAAAATTGTCATCATTAACAATACTTAGTTTTTCCTTTGTTTTATTTCTACGTTACATTTAATGAATTTCTCCTTTTTGTGGGAGGGAAAGTCTTCATAAGCCAAACATTATTAAAAAGAGAAATAAACATTTCTTCCCCCCTCCCCAAAACACATTTAGTGTTTTTTCTTAACCTATTCAATTATTTTTTACCCAATCATTCAATTCAATTTTCTTAAAAATAAATAATAATTTTTTTTCTTCATAAGAGCTGACATTTTTTTATTTTTTTTTCTGTTTAGCTCATTGGATTGTTTATTATACTAACAACTAAGTAAATGTTTTCATTCGTAATGGTAAGCGTAATGATGCTATTTAATTATTTTTGAAGACAAATACTTTTTAGTATTGTGAAAATTTCATTTATATTTACTCCGCAGATAATTTTTTTTTCAAGCAGCGAAAGTAGGTTAATCAGATTTTTTATTTTTTTTTTTTATTTGTATTTTACGAAGTTGTTGCCTAGCAACAAAATAGGTAGAAATTACGACACATTTCAAAATTCAAATAATTTTATATATTTTATTTTGCATTCAACTATATTTCTGTATGTTAAACATTACTTGAACGGCATAGTTATTTTTTTTTCTGTTATAAAATACACAGTTTTAAATTTCTTTTTTAAGAAAATGGTCATTTATGAGGAGATTTCAAATAGTGAAAGCAATTACGGAAAATGTTAAAAATGAAAGGCAAAATAATAACCTTAGATCAAACAAATTATTCTTATTCTTTCTTTATTTATTTATTAAAGACCATATATTTCGAAATTGATTGTCCAAGCAATAAATGTTTAATTTAAGTATAAATTAATACACTTATCTGTATTATTTTCTCAAAATTATAAGTATGGAAGTCATTTAGCTATAAAAATATTTTTAATGAGTTTCTAATTGAATTAAAAAGTATATTTCTAATTCCTTCAATATATGTTTAAGATTCTTCCATTTTATCAATAAAATTATCTCGTTTTGTGGAGTTTTTTTGGGTTCTATCTTATTTTCTGAAACAGAAAAAAAAAAATTGATGGAAAAAGCATTTATTTAAAATATGAAAATAAAAAATTTAATAGTATTATTTATTAGATAAACTTCTTCAATATGCTTGACCTCCGAGAGAGAACTTAGTACAAAATTACTCTTAATATTTAAAATATTTTACAGGTTTGGTTTGGAAAAAAAATCTTAGTTTTAACTGATGAAAAATTATTTATATAATCAATATTTCTCATAATGCTTTAAACTTAGTGCATCCAAAAATGGTGAGATTATTTTGTTGGCAAAAATATTTTTTTCTTGATGAGAAGCTATAAAAATTTATTTATTAGGAATATAATACAGAATAGTAGATGGCATAAGTCTTAAAATTGAAAAGAAAATAAAGACCATTTTTACACTCACATTATACATTTTTTTCTTGTAAAGGTCATTTAAAAAAGTACTTAAATTTAAAAAAAAAACGTATTTAGCAAGATTTAAAAAAAAAAGCTTTTATTAATTTGTATTGGACAACATAGTTAAGGAAAAGTTTGATTGAGTAAGTGATAGGAAAAAAAAAAGTCCTGTAAAAATTAACATAAAATTTTCTTGTTGTTCTTATTTTAAAGCAAAGCCCGGGTTATAACATTTAAATGTTTTGAAATTAAATTATATGAAAATAACTTTTGCTGCGTAAAATTAAAATTTTACTCATATTTTATAAATATATCACTCTATAAATATAGTTTTTAGAAAACTTCTCAGAACTTCCACATCATGCATTATATTTTAACTTATCATGAGCGTTCTATGATAAACGGAACTGAATACTGAGAGGAGAAACGAAAAGCGTTACTGTATTTGACATGGCGAAAAGCAATGACATTTCGAATGCCACACAATGAGTTGTGAAGCAGATTGACCCTGAATGGTGAGAAGACAACCCCGCAGGAGGCGAACACGACCCACTATTGTGTAAGCAACGTGAAAGGAAATACACATTTTTATTCTTAGAAGGAATGCAGTCAAATTTTATTCGTGACAAGATTGTCTCACCGAATCTGTGTCATGAAAGTTTTGAGGCAAACTAAAAGGCAAGATTTTCAAAATCAATCCAAGGAATCTTGGTGAACTACAGTAAAATACAGTAATACCCCGAACTTATGCAATAGGTGGGACTAAGCAATAATAATCTAAGTCAATTTCGTGTAAGTCGGGGTATAATTTCGCAAAAAATATATGTTAATTATTTTTAATTGGTGCCAGAGACGAAGGAAACTAATAGTTAAGAAAATAAAGATGTTTAATGAAATCTTTGATAACATAAATACAAAAATACAAACCAAAGTTATTTTGATGTAGAATGTGTAGTACAATCTAACAAAGTATTCTGGAGGCTCAAAGATTCTTTCCCCCACAAAAGTTCCTTAAATCATGCTAATAATTTCTTTTTATTTGCTGAAAAAATACGTTCGTCGTTGGAATCTATATTTTCTAAAATGTGTAGCTCTTTTTCGATTAAACTGAATCTTTCTTTCGAATTCCCAACCGTCATTCGATCTTCTCATTCAACTGGGTCTAAGGACACAAGTTCTTCAATGTCTTGCTCCGGCTCATGCATTTTAATGAGCTCACCAATTGTCAGCTCCTAATTGTGGGAATCCAGCAGTTATTTACTTCTGAATTTATTTGCCTGGAAATATAAACAACTTCTTTAGCCACTTTACAGATTTCAACAATTTGACCAATCTCTTTTTTTTAATAAAAGTCTAATCAACAAGATTTGAAAATCGCGTAACTCTAGGTTCGCGTAAGTCGAGGTAATACTGTATAAAAAAATACATCACGAGCAATTATTGGGGCAAATTGTAAGTCACACTGAACACGACTCATTGGGCCAGATTGGGTCTCGACCAAGCTTTGGTAACCTATAATGCACTTGCCAGATTTGGGACATAGTGTAATTCTTAGTTGCACTCTACACAACTCTACAAATTTCTCAATTTTTGAATGGATGAAGAATTGATAATTTTGAAGTGGAACTTATTGAACTAATGTTCTCACAAAATTATAAAAAAAAAACATATACAGAATTAAACAAAAATCTGGTAGATAACTCTGACGATAAATTAAAAGCTATTTAAAATGTTGGATGCCACTAGTGAAGAGGTTTAATAAATTCCCGTTTTTGTTCTGCAAATCTATGTGAACTAGTCTTTTCTCATGAGAAACATATTTTGAATCTGGAAAAAAAAACGTTTAACAACTGAATATTCAAAATCACGTTTCAAATTGAAAGTCACTAATTATACCCCAGATATTGTAGTATGAAGTAAAGCTGTGCTAAAACAAGGTTAGCAATTTGATTATGTATTTTTTTTTATTTAACTTTACTGAAGAATAACGAAAATGATACAAACAAAAATCATACAAATTTGATTGCTTTGAAAAAAGCTGCACCACTTCCCGGAAATGAGGCTCATTTTCTGTCATGTTCCAAATGGAGTTAAACAACAGTATATGTCTGTCACGGATTATTTTATTTCCCGCTGCACTTTCTTCAACATGGCATGTGACACGATGGTAAAAGCATCCGTAATATGTTTTCTAGGTTCCTGCAGTATTGATGGAGAAGTTGCATGTACTCTTATTATTTTTTTATGGATCCGCACAGAAAAGGGGTCAATAGGTTCACGTCTGATGACAGTATAGACCATTCTAAGCCTTTACCGTACCCGATGACTTGAATGTACTGGGTGACACGTGATATATTGCGTGATGGGGCACCATCGTATTGTAACCATACATTCCGGAGGTTACTCAAAGGTAAATCCTTTTAAAAGGTCGATAGGGCATCATTCAGTAATGACAAGCATCGGGTTCCTGCAAACGAACCCTCGTAAAATACCGGGTCAATTAGCCTTTTTTATTTTTTTAATATTCCGCACCAGACATTTATCGACCAGCGAACACGATGTCGAACTTCGACAGGACATCTAAGAATTTTCTGCAACCAGAAATAGATTATCTATTTATTGTGCATAGTATTATGAGCAAAGTATGCCTAGTATGTCCATATACTTTTGGGGATCAGACTTTGGAGATGTTCAAGAATATGACATTTTCCGTGTTACGTCATGTTCAAATTTCCAGAGCTTAGAACCAAATAAATATACATTTTACGACTTTTATTTTGAACAGTACTTTACGAGAAGTTTATTTTTTTACTAAGTGGATGATGCTGAACATTTTGTAATAAATATTTTCCTGTATTTCGCACTGTTTTTGGGATAAGAACGCTAATTCCAAATTAATCCACTAGTGGTCACTGTAAGCAGCTTTTTGTGTAGCGCATGGCGGTTTTATTATACCTAAGCCCCACTATTATGATTATAGCTCTTGTCATTCATGAATTAGTGTTGTGACAACCGACTTAAGCAGGCACATTTTGTATAATGATTCTTATTAATTTTACTTGTACTTCCGAAATAGATTTTCAGAGTTGTTCTTTTTCCTTTATTAATAATAAGAAAATAAGAGAAAAAACGTAAAAGAAACTGAGAAGGAAATTATTATAATAGGTATTTGAATGGTGTTTATCCAGAATAACAAAAACATTTGCATTCGTTATCTTGATTAAGAGAAATTATACAGAATATTGTGCTACAATACATTACATTATCTTGCACTTTTCAATGTCTGAGACATTTTTAATTCGTAAAACTTCACACAACTTACTCTTATAAAAATTTTAATTGATGAATAGTTTTATTAAAAAAATACTAGTGCACAATCTCTAATTTTCAATCCCCACTTATCATACTACAAACACTTCGAAATGCAATATTCATTTCAAAAGAGAAATCATCTAAAACATGTACATTTATTGCCCACAGAAAATGATCTAATTTAATAAAAAAATTAAAAAAAAAAAACTTAAAAAAAACTCAAGCGTTATATAAGAACCGCACTCAATTTTCGAATGATAAGAAATATATTCGTAAATTTATCGAGAAATTCATTTATTAGAATTTGGATACAGATATATTTTGCGTATAAAGATATGGATGCAAAACATTTCTTCCAAAGAGAAATTTCATTTTTCTTATCGTAAAATAATGGAGATATATTTATAATATATATTTTTTATATATAGGATAAGCAAATACCTTATTACGTTTCACGATAGCTGAAGGGGAAAAAAGGCCTTAAAACTGTTATTTATGCATATATTTAGAAATAAAGAAGAATGAGAAATTGATAAAGGTATTGATTCTTTTTACATTTGGTGACTTAAAATTTATCAAAAAAAACGCATAAAAATATATGAGGCCACATTTTTCAAGTAATAAGATTGCATTTGAGTGTAAGTATCAAGCACATTCTTTATATTTTCGTTTCTTATGTTTTATGTGTATGTGTTCTAAGCAAAATTATTCACAAGAAAATTTCTAAATTGATTTTGATATCTAATTCTGGAGGTGTAAAATGTTTATTATTATTTATGTTATTAAATTTATTTGTTTTATGTTAGGAATACATATGATTTTTAGGATATTTTACTGTTATATTTAACTTTTTCCCATAAATAAAAAAATATATATATATGTACAAATTATTTCAATGTATTTCAAAACGAAGACACAACTTAATATTTTATACATTTTTTTTTTCATTTTGTTTTATAATATTTATGCATTAATATCTTGAGAAATATATTGCTGGGAAAAAATTTGTAGACGGACAAATTTTTGTTTAAATGTGGATAAATTTATAAGTGCTAAGAAAAACCTTTTCAAAGCAAAAGTTAGTAAAAAAATGTTTCAAATATTTTCTTTCTGCAAAACTAAATTTTATTCCCTAAGCCAAAGGTAACAATAAACATTATTCATGTTTCTGCTGAAAGGGATTTTTTGTTTTTTGTTTTTTGTCTAGGCAAAAAATCCATTTCATCCATTTATTTCTTTTAAGAAGTGATTCGTTTTTCTCATTTCTCCGTACTCAGCCAGATAAACTGATGACAGCTTAACACTAGTACGTCCATCGGTGTTTATTTGATACCAGAGCCTGTTCAGTTTGTTCTCCTTTCCGCATTTTTACAGGGAATTTTTCGTGAATTTTAATTACTTCCCATGATAATTACACAGTAAAAGGTTTGTGGCTTTTGGTTAATTAGGAGAAATTTTACAACTAATTATACCTAGAACGTCCGCTAGTGTCATTTAGACACCAATGCAATTTATCATTATAAATAGCTGTGGTTCATGATTACCATTAGTAAAATAAACTTCCCAAAATATTATCACCCATTTATTTGGTCTTGAATGCAGTGTTGTTGAATTAACAACGGAAACGAATCTATTTTTCTAAAATTGTTGTGTCTGAGTGTTTCGTTACATAGCATTTGTTTATCTGCTCATTAAAAAAAATCTTCCGATTTTCTAAGCCCTGATGAATTTTCTAATTTATTGCGAGAGATTTCTGTGAATAAATCGGAATAATGGTGTGAGCTTTCTTGCTCTAATTTAAATTCCAATAATGACATAAGTTTGAGTGAAAGTGACTGCGAAGAAACTGCAGAAAGTGCAGATATGATTAATAATATCCCAGTACGTAATAGAGACAAATACGTGTTCTCAATTGAATTCAAAACAGAGGCATTAAACAAGTTTGTTGTTCCATTTGTAAAACTTTGATAAAATTTCGTTCTTCAAAAGGTGTTAAAGTGTTATTATTTTTTTTTTTTTAAAAAGGTTTTAAAAAATTTAAAAAAAAAAAAAAATCTTGTTTTTTGTGCATTTGTGTGCGTTATTATTAATGCACTTTTTAAAAGAAAGTTTCTGCAAAGAGTAAAAGTTGGCAACAATGAAACGCATGAACAGATTAGATGGAAACATGATTGATTTTATCGTGTGACTATGACATCACATGAGTTTTTAAACTGATTGGCTAGAAACACATGGTAATCATTATCATGCGACTATGACTTCACATATAATTTAAGCTCATTATAACACTAAACTCCTCTTTTTGTTAATTTTTTTAAGAAGAGAAATATTTATAGAGATTGAATTTTTTAAATGGTATTTTCTAGCAACACAATAAAGTAAGTCAATTAAATTTGTGTTTTGATCTTGTGAAATAAAAAAAAAGAATCGATAATAACAGAAAATAAAAGTAATTGCAACACTTTTTTTTGAAGTCAGAACTAAGCGAGCGTTGAAATTTAAATTGGGATAAACTAATTGCAATTCATATTAAATGTAATATATATTTTGAATTTGAGGTACATTTTGTAATTAGAAAAATTCATAAAGAACTTCACACTAATTACCTATTAGTTAAATTTTATTTCTTAACATACATATGAATAGGATTAGGCTTATAATCTGAGTACCTTCAAAACAAGTTTTTAATAGTGCGAATGATAAAATGTTTATTATAAAAAGACGGAAGTTATATTATATAACTAAAGCATAACTAAACAAAGAAATATTCTCACAGTTAAATGTGCAATTTCTAACTAAATGTAAAATAAGAAACAAATTCAACATTTAAAATATGCTTAACTAAGTTTGAGAAACTAGTAAAGAGAGAGTTTAATTACACATGAGAGCTTTGATCTAATTTACCAAGAACCTGAATACAACTTCCTGAAACACATGACTGTTACTGAAATTCGCGATTATTTCGAGTTCCTGGATTTATATACTCCTTTTAAAGCATTAAATGTCCCTTTGTAAGACAAAGAAGGTCATTTTGCTGCTAGCAACAGCAAAACTTTTATCTTGACACAACGGAAATGGCCATTCTTCTAGAAAAGCGGCGCTTTTGGCTTTTAACCCTAGACATAAAAGTGGAAAGAAGGGTAAAATACAAAGAAAGGATGCTGTAGAGGTGAAATAGGATACATTATGTTTTTGTAATACATCTTTCAAGCCTGTGGCTTATTTTATATGTAAAATTGTCAAATGTGTATCAAATCATTCATATACAGAAGAATGTTACCATACAATAGGATTACAAGTATAATGGAAAAATGTAGTGATTTTGTTGAAAATGTCAACAATTAATTTATGCAATTATGTTGGTCTATATGGCATGATGATAATTCTTATATTATTTGGAAATTCATTTATGTTTTAAAAAATTCAAGTGCGTAAAACAGTTTAAACAAATTTATTTTTATCCAATTTCATATTGCATTATGTAACTATTTTGCATGCCTTTTTTAATGGTAGGTTTTTTTTTTATTTGTTCAGCTTTTCAAATACATTCATTATACTTTGTTATGAAAATTTGAGTTTCGAAATTAATAATAATTTCTAAATTCTTTTTATTTAAATTTATTATTATTACGCTTTTATAACTTACAGAAACACATTTTCACTTATTTAAATATAAATGTAATGAATTAATAATACATCACGTGACAAAGCATTTGGGTTTTTTAAAATATTCAGTATAGAAAATATAACCATGAAAAACACGAGAATAATGTAACTGAAGAATTATAACTTTAATTTAGTTTGAAAATTCGAATGAAGGTAAATGTCCGCAGATTTATGCTGTGAAGTACAAAAGATAACGAATAATTCAATATACCTTTAAATTACTTATAAAACTTTTGCAAAAGATATAAACTCTTAAATCACATATAAAAATTGTTCTGCACACACAGAATCAGCTCAAAAAAATTTACTATCAAAATTTGATTTATTTTTGGCTTAGAATTATTATGAACACAAAAAGGTTTATTAAGGTATCCGACTACTTGTGACAACTTTTTTTTTTGAAAAAATAAAGATATGGGGGTTTTTGTGTGATTTTGAGATTTATTTAATATATTTTAAGAAAAATATCCTAAAAATGAAAACAGAAAAAAAAAATTATTATTATTAAAATGGGAAAGAACAGGTGATAATGTACAAACAATTACATAAAATGAGCCTGCTCTGTACGAAAATTTTATGAACAAATTCTCAATCTTTCAATTTTAATGTGTTACTTTGTTATTCATGTTTAAAATGACCTTCAAACATGAATAACAAAGAACTAGATTTAGACTATTTAACCCTAAAAGAGCGGTCTGCACGTAAAATTCCGCCATTCCAGAGATGATTTTTCTGCCTTCAAAGAAGATCTCCAAAAGCGGCCGAGTTGCATTCTTAAAAATACGGCTCAACCGCTTTTGAGAACCCCACCTGAAAGCAAAAAAATATGTGCGGTGCATTTTTGAAGCATCTCCAGAATGGCAAGACTTTAAGTGCAGACCGCTTAGAGGGTTAAAGAACTAGAGCACTTTATGTTGTTGATTATATGAAATTGCATAAAAAAACAGAGATTATATTCATATAAAGTATTGTAAATTTTGTAATAAAACAGTGATTGATAAATCTGAAGGTTAAAAGACTTCCACTGTTATACAGAACATACAAAAAAAATTTTCAGCAAATTAGTTTAAAACCTTTTGAGCAATCGCCGTCCCCATTTGAGCTTTTCGAAAAAAAAAACACATTTCGAGTAAAACGTATTTTAAAGTTTCACATCTTGTATAACGTTATGAAATCTGCTTTTACTAAAACACTTGTAGTTTTTATTCTAGTAAATAGAAAATAAAAAACTTGGTATTTCATTAAGATAATAAGATGGCCTATAAAATAAAATCATAAAAAAAAATTTGTCGATTTTTGAAAAAAATTTTGATTTTAGGGTGGTCGGATATCTTAAACATTTTTCTTGATTTCCCATAAAGAAGTAAGCCTTAAGAACTGATAAAATCTAAATTAGAAATTTGCAGGAATAATTGAGATAAAATTATCTTTAAAAAAGAAACAGGAATTAAGATATTTAAACAAAAAAAAACATAAAAAAAATAATAATGGTTAGTTATCACCGTGTCATCAATGTTTACATTTGAAGATGCCTTGTTGACGTCTTCACAAATCATCTTTACAATATTCAAAAAGACTTACAGTAGGGAATAAAACATTCTTTTCCCAATTCCTGGTGATGATTCTCTTAGTTTTCGTCTTTAAACCGGGGTCACTCGTGCCTGTTTTTGCTACCGTCATTACTCGCGGGGTGTAGAGAACACCCCAAACTTTTAACACGTGTATTTAAATATAAAAATAAAATTAAGTCATTATGATACATATTTATAAAATACAAGATGTTTCTTGTATTATACAAATAAAATTTTTAAAATTATTGCATACAACCGAGACTAACATTAATTTAAACTAAACATACAAAATTTTCATTTAAAAACACATAATTTTATATTTTTTCATAAACCAGTATAAAACGTATATACCTGTAATAAATATACTTTATAATTAATGAGATAATGATAGTAGAAAGTAGAAAAATAATATTTCAATCATTTTCCAAACATTTAGAGCAGATTGTATACAAATGCTCAACTTTTCCCGGGTGTTCTCAGCCCCCCAGATAAACTTTTGAAGGTCATTACATTCCAATCGTTCGAGAAAGAGGGATTGCATCAGGCCTGAAGATTCAATGACCTAAAATGTGCAGCTACAGAAAAAGTCGTGGTTCTGCGCATTCTTTTTAGAATCCTGGAAGAATTTTCTTGTTGCTGGGGTGTACAGAACACCCCGCGCGAGTGATCGCGGGTTAAAGTTACGCCCATTCAAAATATTTTAGTATAGTTTGATTGGATTTTTTCACACATTATCAAAGGAAAATTGAAAATACTTAAAAGTAGGTAAGTATACTTTCTCTTAATTACTTAGTTCATTGTAATTACGCCTTTTTATCATGCACGATAAAAAAAATATTACAAAAAAAAAGAATTGGGGTGAGTCCATCACTCAACGCCACCACTAAGGTTAGTATGGACCGCATAAGTGTTCCCGGGTTGAAAAAAAAATGTTTTTTTTTATTTCAAGATATATTCTATTGTACTGGGTTTTTTTTCTCCGTACAATTCAGATGTTAAATATTTTTTTTTATTTATTTACTTATTTTTTTAATTTTTTTTTTTAAGAAATTAACCTGCACGATAAACGGGAACTTCAGATAGTTAATTTTAAAGAAAAATTAAAATTCATTTATGCAAAACAGATAAAAAATCATATTTTTACGTCCAATATTTGCAGGACAACAACTGTTTTATACTAAATTGCTTATGAGAAAGAACAAAGTGGTTCTGCGTCATTCAATAATTTGAATCTAATGCTTTGTGAAGTAATTTTAATTTGTTTTGTCAAGTAATTTTTATTTTAACAGTTTTACTGTGACTTTGAAATTTTATTACGTCACATAATTCCATGTAAAAGCTTTCTTCGTATCATCTTACTACTATCCATAAATTGAACGGAATCAAAAATTTATTATTTTGAAGCAAAGAAATACTAAAATTGAAGCAACACAATATATATATATATATTTTGAAATGATAAAAATATAACTGGAACATGTTAATATATATACTCTCATTTAATCTTACACCTTTTGATTGTATCAATTTTCTTTTCTTTCGTGATTATTTCATTTTCCAACTGAGATACTTAGTTTTACGAAAACTACCAAATATATCAGGGAATTTCATCATCAATATCTCAGAATTTCATAAACAATGTAATACAAGAAATTTTAATTAAACTTAGCATAATATTTTTTTTCTCATTTATCAATTTAAATTTTAATTTGTTTCCAAATATAAAATACCGATTTTAATTTAATTTAAGTTTATTGAAATAACTCTTAATGTTGAGATGAGTGTTAATCTTAAAGCTGCTTGTTTATTTTCCTCAACATTGAGTGACAGCACAAAATGAAGATTTTTAGAAAATATAAAATGATATTTTATTTACCCATTTTTCAGTTACTATATGATATTGCAACCCGTAAAACCAAACAATACTCAAGCCAAAGTCATGTAATCAAAATGACAATACTGTAATTTTTTTTCGAGAAGGAAGGCTTCAGCAGAAAATTAAAAAAAAATTATAAACCGATTTGTTCTTTTGTTGTGGTGGTTCAATGTTCGAAAATATGGTGCAAAAAAATCAATTTCAAAGGTGTAAACTTTTTAATTAAAGCTAGAATGTAATAAACAAGAACAAACAGTCACACGTAGGAACAGTGAAAAAAATATGCAATATAAAATCTAATGAAATCAATTAGTAAAAGTAACAGCTTTTTCTATTACGTGTCAAACACAATCAATTCAAATTCTATCAGTCGACTGAAGAATTCTCTCTTTGAGATTCATGACAAAAAGGTTGCGAACTCTTGTGACAAATCTTATAATAGCAAACGATTAAATATCAGTAAATCAAATGAAAAGGAAAAAAAAAAAATTAGAGATACATAAATTATCAAATACAAGCAGACGATAATAGTGTGAAAGAGAGAAAATTTCTGAACAATAAAATACATTTAAAAATTATTTCAAAGAACGTATGTCATGTTTATATTTATATATTTTGTTTTAGATGTAAATGTAAAGCAACTACATAGTTTATTTTTATATATATATATCAATCTTTACGAGTCTAAGAGGCGTGTAAAGAATCATAGTTAGTTGTCAAATTTGCTCATTTCATCAAGGTTACATGATACAGACAAACACGTGTTCTCCGTTGAATTGAAAACTGACATTAAATTAATTGTGTTTGTTGTTCAATTAGTAAAACTTAAAAAAAAGATTTTTTTTTTTAAATTAAAAGGAAATCTTATTTTATGCATATACTTTGAAGAAAAATGCATTTGTACACATATGTACTTTTTAAGAAAAAGTTTCTGCAAATCGCAAAAGTTGACAACAACGAAGCGAGTGAACTAATTTACTTGAAACTCAATATAGGGTATATCGTATCGTCACATCATATTCTGAATTGATTGGATATAATGACATGGTTACCATCATCATGTGACTGCGACGTCACATGAATTCAGCAAATAGTGCTAGTTAGGTCGCTGTCGGATAGAGTCGCTAGAGACTGTCAAATCATCGCTGTTTATAATTACTTTTTCAACACTATACCTATACGATTTATTTACAGTAAACTTAATTAATTTTTAAATTTCAATAATATTTTTGAAATAATTGTGTAAAACACTATATTGTGTAAAAGTGTCATAGTTCAATATGTACAAGGCATTTAAAAACTTAAGTTTGGATTGTCTCTTACAAATAATGTTTTTTTTTTCAATTATTTTTATTGCAAAATACATTCTAACTAAAATCGATTTTTTGTTCTTATTACTTTAAAAAAATGCATTCAAAACAGGATTTCTTAAAAAGGATATACTTTTTTAAAACTTCCCTATGTTTTTACAAGCCATAATGTTATTTTTATCTTGTTTTGAGTTTTTTGTTTGTTTCTTTTGTTTTAATTTTTCCATTAAACAGGAGAAATTTCATTTCTTAATGTAATTCCATTATGCATATTTAATAATGAAACTTCCTAACAAAAATATCAAATGAAGAAATCTAATTAAAAAAGATACTCAAACAAATTTAGATCATATTTATTTTTTTTTCAAAATAAATTATATTTCTTTAGTTTTCTTTTTTTCTTAAACCTCTTAAATCTTATTACAAAAGAAAATATATTTATAATAAAAGAATAAGTTTTTGCTGTGTGTACCGAAATATCCCTTAGGGCTGTTAATATTTAATTCAACATTTTTTCCGATAAATATTTTTTTCAATAAGCAGGACTTGTAATCTGCTATCATTAGTTTCATTTTTATCCAGCAGTTATTTTGTAAAAAAAAGCAGCAAATTAATTTTGTAAGTATATAACTACAAACACACATTTCATTTTTTTTTTGTTCAAAGTTTTATTTGTGGCTTTCGATTTTTAAGATTTATTCTACGAATAATTGTTTTCTTCTGCATATTTAATAAATTTTCTTTTATTTATATATATATTTATTTATTTTTTTGCTTTTGAAATTTGTATTAATTTTTAATTGAAATAAATGTGGAACAAAAAATAAATAATTAATTATTTTTAATGGATTTTATAAAAATTCGTACTATTGAGAATATTAAGTTTCTGATTAAAAAAATGATACAGTACCTATATATATATTCCATTATATTATTTCAACTGATAGGTTTTAAGTACTGTATGTATATACGAGAACTCTAAAGAGTAACACAAAATCCTTTTACGTAAGATTTTTTACTACAAAGGAAATTGATAAAATAATTTTAAATTACCATCCATGTCAAGTTCATTTTCTGAAAAATGTTAAGTAACTTCATGGGCTAACCTATGCTGATAATTGCCATAAAATATTTTCAAATAACATTATAATGTTAATTTTAAAAGAAATTTTTTTTTAAGGACAGGTAGTTTTTATTTACTCAAATGTTATAATAATTTAATATTTCCTTATAAAAGAAAATAAAATATATATATATATTCTTTTAATTCTAGAACAGAAGCTTTTTTGAAGCTTATCTTTAGATAGGATTTTGAAATTACTATTTCTTTAGTAGAATAAGGATTTTGAAATAACTATTTATTTAGTAGAATATGTTCAAAAATAAATTTTAAAAAATCACAGTGTGTTACAATTTAGTATTAGTTAGTCCTAGAATTTGTGAATACAAGTACATAATGCAAATTTGCATACATTTTCTATCAATTTTTCTCAAAACTTTTACAGGTAAAATAATAAACTCTATTGTATAACTAGAAAAATTTTAATTGTATAAAAACTAAGCAGTACAGAATAAGCGAAAAATGTTCAGCACAAAATGATACTTGCGTATTAACTGAACCATTTCACAAAGAAGCTGGTGATGTTTGACCTTTTCGTTAAGGAACCATGATTTTTAATAAGAGCATAAAGGTATAATTTTCATGATGTTTAGTGTCCCTTAGATTAGAATACATGTATAAAATTTTTTTAAGGACATTGTGACAAAGAAAAATTATTTAAATACAATATTTTGAAAAAAAATTAACTTAGAATACCCTTTTTTTCCAATTGTTCTCCTTTTGTCAAAAAGGATTCTATTATAATAATAGTTTACCGATATATAGCTCAGATCTCTGTACAGAGGCTCAAGTAGAATTTTTGAAACGCATAACTTGGAAGTCAGTTTATCCATGTTTTACGAAAACAGAAGGGATAAATTTTAAGAAAATACGTCGATAATTATTTCAAATGGTTGTAACTCTGAAAATATTGTGAATTTTTCAAAAATCTTAGTTGAGCCTCTGTACAGAGGTCTGAGCTATATACAGGCAAAATATTAATACAATAGAAGCCTTTTTTACAAAAGGAGAACATTTGGAAAAAAGGTTATTCTAAGTTAATTTTTTGCCAAAATCATGTATTTAAATATTTTTTTTTTGTTATAATGTCCTTAAAACAATTTTATACATGTATTCTAATCTAAGTGACACGAAATATCATAAAAATTATACATTTATGCGCATTTTTAAAATCATGGATCCGAACGTAGTTGGATACCTTAAATTGATTTATTTTTCATTTCCTACTATTAGTGCACTATCCTCTTATATATATATATATATATGTGTGTGTGTGTGTGTGTTTATATATATATTCAAATATATCAAATATATATCCATATATTTGATATATATAATAAATATATATATCAATATATATATATCAAATTTTCAATTGTTAATAAAATACTTTCTATTCATCCATTCAAGTTCAAATATTTTTTTAAACTTGTAGGGGAGGGCAATTAATATTAACACAGTTTTTTTCAAACATGAATTCATTAATTAAATTTTGTTTTTTTAATTTTAAATTTATTCTGCGTTTCTATTATTAATTTTAAATTTATCGTAGTTACAACTAGTGCAACAGATTGCGCCAGTACTTTTTTCTAATGAAGTAGGACTTAACGTTAAAAAAATATTATATTACATGTTTATTGGTATCACACTTCGCAGTATAATGCATCGTGGGTTACTAGCGACGGACCTCTTAATATTGAATATCGATCACGTGATGACGAAGTCTCCTGACCTGGTACCTGACTCTTTAAACTTCCCTACCACACCAACGTGTTCCAATAGCCCTCGTGTACCTTTATAGTGTGCCATAAATATAGCATTAATTCACGCACCACCCAAGCGGGAGGAATTATATTTTTAATAGGAAAATTATAGTGACGATTTACAAATTGGAAAATTATGTGTCTGATGCAGATGTGTTTGTACTTTTCGATTTTAAATTTAATTTATTTCTATTTTCTTTTTTAAAAATTGTAAAACGTAATGTGTAGTTCTGTTGTTTCTTTTTTGAATAAAATTCTTATTGTAACATATGCAATACTATTTTCCTACTGCTTACATATTATTTTTCTCTAACATTATTTTTATAGCTCATGTAGTAAACCATTAACTCTCTGATTATAAAATTTCAGAAGTATGAAAAATAGTTTATTTCTATTTGGGATCAATTAAAATTTCATATTTCTATTAAACTTAAAGCTTATTTTTCGAATATAAGTTCAATTAAATTGATATTCAATATTAACAGCATAAAAAACTGATAAGTGAAAAACTAATGGTGTAACGTGATAGAAAACAGATAATAAAAACTTTAAGACTGGTAATGTGAACTTGTTTTTCCATTTTAAGAAACATAAAGTTAATATTTGTTTCTCCTCTTCCACTACGTTACAGACTATTTTTTTATCCTAATTTTTTTAAGAAGAAACTGAACGAGATAAAACGTTTTTGAAGTAACTCAGATGTATTAAGTTCCACTTACACAACAATTAAAAATATTGCTTGAAAATTCTTAAGCCTGCAATATAATATTACATATTGGTTAAAAAGGAATTATTGGTTTTTTTTGTGAGTTCCAAGACATTATTTAACTTGTTTCGAATGACCAATTTTGGTAAAACAGTCACCGTTTTGTTCATAGTTTTTTGTCATTTTAAAGGTAGCTTCATACTGCCTCTCTCATAGAAGTCTTGGTTCACATTAGCGAAAAATTCTAGCAACTGGTTCTTCCATTCTTCTCTTGATGCCAATTTACTATCACTAAAGAAGTTTTGCAGTGATGAAAAACATGGCAATCATTTAGTGCCAAATCTGGACTGTATGGTGGATGTCTCAAAATTTTATAAACCAAGTTCTCGGAGTTCCTGACAAGTCACTATAGACACGTGTGGCCTGGAGTTGTCCTGATGAATCACAGTACCTTTCCTGTTGGACAATTATGGTCAGTTCTGGTCAATCGCTGGCTTCAAACAGTCCAGTTAATAACAGTAGAGTTCAGAATTTAGTGTCTGGCCAGATAAAAGCTGTTTATAAAATATAAATACTTTGTATTCCCACCAAATTCACAGTAGAATCTTCTATGTTTTGGTTGCTCCCGTTTGACCTTCTTCACCGTGTTTTGACCGCGATCGTTTTCACACAAAGTTGTCGCAGGTGACTCATTTCTCCTCCCCTGTCACCATCCGCTTAAGAAATGGGTCAATTTCATGACCATTTGGTCATGCCTTTGCAGACAGAAATTTTATCCATGCTTTTTTTTTTTCTTTTTTTGTATTAATTGGTGTAGCACCCAAGCTACAAGCATCTTTTTGAATCCAGCTTTGCACAAATGGTTTAAAGCTGTTTTATGGTCGATCTTTAGCTATTGAGCAATGCGATGACTACTAACATGCTGTTCAACTTCAATTATTTCTGTGATTTTATCGACATTTTTGACGACGGCCATACCTGAACAGAATCGACGAAATTAAAATTGCAAGTAATTGGCTGTGTTACAGACTCGATACCGTAAACACCAGTCGCAATTTCAGTCAAATGGCTTGCATTTTCATCTTTATCCACACAGACTCACAAAAAATTATAAAATATACTTATAAATGCTAAAGTTTTCCGTTTGTTGCCTTTCATTTTTAACATCCTGTAAATCCCAACTGAATGAGCCTAACAAAAAGCACCAAATATTTTTTTTAGTGCAAAATATCACCTTTCCAAAGAGCCTAAACTTAAAATTCTTTGATAGATATTTTATAGGATATCAATCCTTACAGCCATCTACAGAAAAAAGATGGATTTCTTTTTCCTCGACCTATTATTTCAATTAACAGATGTGTTTTTCTTTATATAATAATTATCAAATATTAGAATTTTTACTTACACATAAAAATTAAATATCATTTATTTCTCTTGCATAAAAATCAATTCATTATTTAAAAAAAAAAACTAACTTTGTAATTGACTTTTACGATAAAATGATAAAGCACCATGCTTACCTCAAAAACATCATTAAGAATAATTTTATATCAAAAACGTTAAGGCAGAGAAAAGGATCTTAATAGAGATTTTGGAAAATTACTTTTTTTTTTTTATATTTAAAAAACACAAAGTGATATCATACACTTTCTGTCGGGAGCAAAATTTTACTTATTTCAAAAATTTTGCTTACACAAAAACTAAATTAGTGTAAAACGATTGCGCAAAAATACCTAATGTTTGAAAAACTGCATATTCTATATTTGTCTTGTATTTGTTTATTACATACATTTAAATAGCAATACATTTCTTATATTGTTGATTAAATGTACTCTTGTCAATCATTTCTAAACCCCTGATCAGTATATATGCGTACAATTGCCATGGCATTAATTTTATGATAAGATTCAAGATTACTTTTATTTTACAATTTTTTAAAACAAATTATGGAGAAAAATAAAAATACTTCTTTACCTGAAGAAAAAATACCAAAAACACCTTACAAATGATATTTTTTTTTTAACAAGAGAAAATATTTTTTCGGATATAACAATTCAGTTAGAAAAAGTGCAGAAATACAATTTTGTTAATATTGATGAATTAACTGCATGTCAAAGGTTAAGACAAAAGTTTACCTATACCTTTGAGGATGTATTGATTAACACAGATGGCAGAATGAATGAATTTGGACATTCTGGTAGTGAAGTTTATAAAAGGTATGTAGAGAAAAGGCTAGATAGAAATACTGATTATTCTTCCGTCTTTCGTCCAGAACTGATTGCAATAGATGTAGCTTTGGGATGTGTTTGAGAGCACAGATGAACAAGGGGGATTAATGATGGCACTGCTATCCCTAACAAATGAAGATCATTTGACCTGTTTCAAATTTGTTTAAAAAGAAAAGTTTTGTAGGAAATTACCTAGATTCAACCACCATAGCGCATACAGTATCATAGTGAAAGTCCAGGATCTGCTATACAATTTGATGGGGACATAAACGGCTAAAGATCTTCCGTGAATTTAACTACTGTCACGTTAACGTCAGATTCTTAGGTGGTTACAAAAAGTTCGCAGTTTGTACAAAGTGCAATACATTTAAAGTCATGCCTCATCATCTGCTCATGTGTTTCCTTCATGCCTCATCTTGTGGAACCTTGACCCAAGACGAAGTGTTCAAAACACTCGAGGTGCTGAAGGCGAACAATCGCATGGATCTAATCAATAGGTTCTCAACGTAGGCATTTGAGGCTTTTAGGGGGACAGTAAGAGATCAGATAAAATTAGGCAGATTAAGACAGATAAAATTAGGGGGCTTTGAAATGCAATGGAGGGGCTTCGGCAGATTAACCAAATATAGTCTAAAAAAGATTAAGGAAACACTCTGATTATATACTAACAAAAATGAACCTTAATACTGGTTACCTTATGTTTATTGTATGTATTTATATAATTTTTATCACGCATATGAAAATTCACATATTTCGGTATTTCGGAAAGTGGATGAAAAACTTAGATTACATTACATTTAGACCTACTGTAAAGTATTTTTTGTGTTAACGCGCACTTTTAACACAAAAAAATAAGATCAAAATTTACGGGTGCGCGTTATACACCGGGTATAAATATGAAAGCTTGAAAAATTTTAAAAAGATGAGCATAGAAAAAAAATTAGACTTCTACATGTATCGAAATACTCTTTATTTAAAAGAGATGACATTTCTTATGTACTCAAAGGGTTGTAGTTGAAGAAGTATACGAAGAGTACTATTTTTTCAAAAGCCAGCAATAATACAAATAATAAATTACTTCAAAACATACGAGCATTGCATATGTGCATTTCAAGTTTCTTCTTAAAAACGGGGGTGCGCGTTATACGGCGAATGTATCAAAAAATAAAAAAAAAATTGCAGCTCTAAAGTATGGTTGCGCGTTATACGACGGGGCGCGGTATACGCTGGAATTTACGGTATATTAAATTGAATGATATAGTAAATTTTAATTTCTGTATGTACGTGTTGTCTTTGTCTGAGAGCAGTAGGAAAAATGTTTCGTCCACTGCATTTCTTTACGTATATTATCCAAGAAATATAATTAAATATGTTAACCAGGAGTTAAGTGTGATTCTTTAAAGGATGAAACTGTGAATTTGTTAATTTTGAAAGTAATAGCTTATTTTATGAATTACTTCGTATCACTAAAACCCCTGCCTCTCTTTATAACAGGTAAGTTAAAACTTTTATTCATCTGTTTCAAAAAAAAAAAAAAAAAGAAATTCAGGAGCGTTTAAAATCCAACAGTTTCCTAACGGAAGGTTAAATAAATAAAAGAAACCATAATTAAAAATATTTAAGGAAAAAAATTTTTAGCTTGCATAATTAAAAAAAAAAAAAAAAATTGGGGGCTTTAGAAAAAAAATATTAAATTAAAATATATGTTTTATTAGTAATAGAACATTATTTTAAAATGAATTTTTGTTTTCACCATGTATTAAGCACGCTCTTATTTATCTTGATTTGGAGAGGAACTAGAAAAGTAGGGGCCAGTTCAAAAAAGGTTGGGAATCTATGATCGAATCCGATTCAGATTAGAAGGACAAAAAACAAGAAAAATGTGTTTCCACAGATGAACACTTACTTTGTTTAGAAGAAAAAGAAGGCTCCAAAAAATATACATTCGATGTGATTTCCAACACAATTGTCAAGCATTTCCCGGAGCATATAAGGAAATGTCAAAGTTTTACAGTGACAATATGAAAAAAAAATCTAAAGATTGTCAGTGATCTGTGTTTACAATGAAAAGATCCAAATGTATTTTAAAAAAAACTTCTAAATGCATCGTTAAAAAGTGCAAAATTATTAGCGGGTAAGGAAAAAAATAAATATTGTGAAAAACAGTATCAAATTCAATTTCTTTTTACATGTTCCAAGACTAGTATAGCTGTAAAAATTGTGTGTTATAACTTTTTATAAAAATTTTGCATAATTATCTCAGAAACCTTAAAAATCAAAGTACATATAGTTATGCGTATCAAAGACTGGATGTGCACACATTATACTAACATATTATTCATTTCAAAAGAAATGCAGTAGATTAAAGAAAAAAAGAAAAAGGATAGGCAATTTAGCTGTTTTGTCATATTTAAGAGTAGAAAATTTTAAAAGCTGAAATAGAGTACGAAAGAGAAAACGTATTAAAATACTTCAGTTCAAAAAAAAATCATGTGTTCCATACAAATGTATAACCTTGGAAAAAAAAAAGGTCCATAAAACCTAAAAAATAACACCAATTCAAAAATATATTCGCTTTAAAGCTCTCTTGGTAACAATTATCTTGATTTTATTTTTAGACCGCAATATTTACTCAGAGTGTACCGTAAAAAAATATATTAATTTAAATGCCAAGAAAATAACGCAAGAAACTTCGATTTGTGTGAGAAATATGGAAAGTTACTCTAGTGTATCAAAAATACGCTTGAAAAAGAAATCAAATTTATTATTTTACTCGCAGGAAGCTTTTATCGTCCTCAAACACCTGTGATGAATTCGATATTAATAAGAATCCTTTTCACAATTTTTTCTTCTACTGAATATGAATAATTTCGAAGAAATGAAATACACAAATGTAAAAATCCGGAAATGGTTTCTAGAATATATTCAAGGTTTAAATTCAGGTTTCGAGTTTTATATCGCTGATACATGTAAAATTTGCTATTTAAAATATTATAAATTTAATGAATTTTAATGGAATAATAAAATTAGATAAAATCGTTTGGTGAAAACGTCCTATATATAAAAAAATGAATTCTACCAGCAAAAAAGAATTTTTGATGGTATGATTTGTTTTTTAATATGTATTCGAAAACTTATTATATTAATATTCCTTTTAAAACATTTCTGTATTTCATTATATGGAACAGTATAGGACAAATTAACTAAAACACACGTTTTAAACTGTGTCCTGCTTCAATCGTTCAGTTCAGCTATTCTTAAGGTCGGAAAGTCTGTATACTAATGACTTTGACACAAAAGATATCGTTTGAGCATTGGACAGTATCGCAGTTGTACTCTTTACAGTAAATTCTGTTCCCAGTGAAGAGTCATTATGTATAAATTCTCAAGGAGCTTATTTCTGTCAAGCGTCCTTGTCAAAAACAAACTATACTGTGGTTGTTTAAAATATCACCGAGTCAATAATTATGATAACCAATTGTCCTCTTCAAATAAGAGTAGTGGTGGAAAGTCTAAGTTGATTCACATATATAGACAAGTATTAAAAAGGGTAGTTGCTGGCAAATTCAAAACTATTTTGCCATTGGTTACCTCCAAGATGATCACAAACTCCAGAACTCCGTATCTACATTAGCCGCATGTTGCCATGAAGATTTATGATGCGTAGATAATGATGCCAAGATTACTAAAAGTGGACTCAGGTATAGAAACAGACCATCTTGTTTGACAGATCCCCATTTACGTTTCCTCAGACCAACTGACTTTTCATTCACCAAACTACAGCAGAAGCCTTTCTTGCTCATCTTTTTAAATTTCTGCCCTGAGATATAGTGAGAAATATTTTAAAGGTGTGGAGTGTAACAATTGAACATGGCTTGCCACCACTCTTATTTTTAAGAAAAGGGTGAGGGGTAAGCCGTAGCCATCACAATCGCAGCTATTTTTGCGGATTATTTCATATCACTCTTCTGACTATACTGCCTGGAGAACATCCTATATTCCAAAATGACAACATCCCTGATCATACGGTTCGAAAATCGTCAGATTAGCATTATGATACAGTGGAATTCCTTACGCAGTGTTCTCAGTTCCCTGACCTGAGATTAAGTTTTTGACGAGATTATTTTTAAGGAGGGAAATAGAGGTTGGTTGTGGCAGCGTTAGCCTATAGTTTATTGTTGTTAACTCAAGACTGATGTTGTTTTTTTTAGTAGAGGAGCTGATGCATGATTAATTCAATCGAGTATCAAAATCCTCCCTTTGATGTTGTGTGGAGTTTTAAGAAGTGGTGTCATTCTTTTCACTTGAAAGTGGTTAAAAATTACGTATACAACCACCAATAGCGTCAGGTAGCTTTGAAATGCGAAGAAAACCAATCAGTCAGACTCAATTGCTTTTGTTTTTCACAAATCATGTTATGCTCGAAACTTTTCTGGTGGTGGTGACTTTTCATTAATTGGTGTAAACTTCCTAGAAAGTTATGCGCGACCCTTGTCTGCCAATCCCTCGTCTAATGCAATTACAACCAACAGTGCTACAAACCTCTACTACTGAAAGAATTGCATTTTTTTCACAGGTGTTTCTTTTACTTACCCCCCATGTCTGTATTTTACTGTTAGCGTGATGTCAGTTATAAAAAAGAAATGAATAAAAACACAGACGAGACAAAGAAATTTGCTAAACGCTCAAATTTTACAGGGTTTTGTCCTTTTTTCCCTTCTTGTACGTCATAATTTTTTTTACTAATGAATTGATTAGTGTAATTTCACTATATGACAATTATGAAATAATGAAAACACTGTTATCAAGTTATTTCAAGATAAAACAATATTTCATATAGCATATATATGTTCCCTAAACCTACCAATGAGTTTGAGTCCTTTCAAAAATTAAAAATCTATATGATGATGTCGTGTAAGTTAAAGTTGAAGAAAAACCGAATTTCAAACAAAAACATAGTTTAAAGACTCAAATATTTCCTTAAGAAAGATAGATTTGCTGTGGACTCCATAAAAGGACACATTTCCTGTAGGGAACTAGTGACGCCTAAGCGGTCGTGTGGTTTCGAGTGCGAAAGTATCCGAGGCCGGACACTTGGAAGTTTATGTTCTAAGGCAAATCAACCTTTGACCTCCTTTCATCCAGCCGATAGATAGGTGACCGGTGCATCTACCCCGCTAATCTCCAGCTTCAAAGTCCACAGCGTTAGGGATGACTAGGACCAATAGCTGAATAGTAACCCGGCTACGTCCAAACAGAAGCGATTCTGCAGCACGTAAGGTTTGGAACGGTGTGACGTATTCGATCAATAAAAAGACGCAGAAAAGAGAAACCAAGAGCTTCACAGACGCGGAGGGATACTTCTACAGACTTAGATACTCCACGGTGCTTCTACACGCTTCAACATTCTAGGACACCCTAACACACTCCAATGGACTCACTCTCCTATTGACTTCTATATTTGCTTGGACTGTCTTGTATTTACTTTGACCTATCAAGGTTTCTATCAGCGAGCATGCCATGTCGTCCTAACGCAACCTTTCACAGGAGTGATTCAGCCTTACCAGCGACGTCAACAGCCCTGTTTCGTAGCATATTCATTTATCTGTATTGTTCGAAGTTGATTACAGCTCAGTTTTGAGAGAGTTTCGTATGGAAATAAATCATACTATTATTGTACACTGTAATATGATTTTCGAATGTTAAGGTATCTGAAAGAGTTAAGGTATCCAACTACCCTAAAATCATGATTTTTTTTCAAAAATT
>BMAV01011650.1:118633-135689 GCA_019973955.1 Trichonephila inaurata madagascariensis | reverse complement strand
ACAGCTCAGTTTTGGGAGAGTTTCGTATGGAAATAAACCACACTATTATTGTACACTGTAATATGATTTTTGTATGTTAAAGTATTTCAAAGAGGAAAAATAGGCTTTTCGAAAGCAAATTTCTATTTTAAATCTTCAATTTAGACTGAAGTTTGTTTATTTTTTTATATATAAGTGCACAGAAATTACTTCATTAATATATATTTTAAGCCCTTAATTATAATTAATTTTTTTCAAATTCGTCTTTTATGAATTCACCTTGCTTCCTGATCTTATTCTTGGAGACGAATGATTCGACACAAATAGAATTAACAGTGAAAACAGCATGAAAAATCGGAAAAAAACCCCACCAATTACCCATTTTGCTTATGAATTTTAAATATTTAATCTGATTGTCACCAATACTATAAATTAAAAAGTTAATGCTCTGAGTATAATCTGCATATGGTTTTGTCAGCTGTCATTTCCTCTTAGAGAAAAATTATTAAAAAATTGAATAATCAGAAATTTATGAGCTTAGAGACGTATGTATAAAATATTTTCATTATCTGACTAAGCAAAAAAATTTAAATATGTTTTTTAATTATATTTTTTAAATTATATTTTTAATTTAATTAATTAATGAAATTTAATATTTAATCAATTTGGATTTTAATTAAACTGTATTTCCAATACAAGAGCAAAATCCTTTTTTATTTGTGATTAAATTATTTATTTTTTATAATTAAACATAAAGTCGAGGAAAAATTTCAACTGTCTGTCAAATTGAATGTTTCATTTTTTTTTGTTGCTTTGTTTAAATTTAAAAAAAATTAAATTAAAAATTACAATAACAAATACTATGATATAATATATAGGGATATGATTAAAATAAGTTTAATTTAAAGAAAAGTACGAATAATTTAAACTTTATCTAAGATTGGAAAAGCATTTATATATATATAACATTGTTTAAGCAGGATGAATTTGAAGAATAACTCAAAAATACCTTTTTACCATACTTAATGTTTTCTATACAACTTAATTTTGATAAGAGAGTTATAGTACTCATTTATTAATCATTTAAAAAAAACTAAGACGTTCTTTTTTTAAAAAAAGAATATCAGACTTGTGAATGATTAATGGTTTAAAAATTTCAGTCGGGAGGGGGGCAAATTTTAAAAGCCCTTAACAGAAATTATTGATATCCTTGTCTGTGAACACAGTTCAGGAGAAAAATGACAAGAAAAACAAGAATCATTTTAAGCAATATCTTTCAAAAACTTTTAAGTATCTGTTTTTGCATTTTGAAACTTATATTTTAAGAACATAGATAAAAATTTTTTGTTTCATCCCTATTTTTTTAATACATACAACTAAATATGTTTCGTGTTTATATTTTGAATATTTTAATCGATTGAATAATTATATGTAATTAACCTTTGAAGTATCAAAAACATATTATCATTCTACACTATTATATAAATACCTATCATATTGTTACGAATTTTGTGTGATGAATGTTTAAAAAAGAGTAAATAATTTATATTTGGATATGTACTACATTATTATTACTACATGCAGTATTTATTTTATGTTAAAATTGTGATACTTTCTAGCAACACTACTCTTTAGATTATAATGGCGATTCAATGGAAACTTGGCAAAATGTCGACGATAGAGTTTTGTTTGCTTCATTTTTGGGGACTATGATGGCGACGAATTTTGGTAAGCTGCCGAAGATACGGTCTATTCTGGAAATCTGTTAATGTCACGATCTATGATACAAGCGAATCTTCATCGAAGAATACGAGATGCCTATAAATATGTAGTCGCTCGCCGAAACTGAATTAGTCTTGCTTTAACTGTGAAGAGTCTACCAGCAAATAGTTATTACTCCGGCTGTTGAGTAGGACGAGAGAAGGCTTGTGAAAAAGCTATATTTCTATAAAACAGTTAGATTCTTTGTAATAACTGTTACGAATCATATTTACTATTAATTAATTGCATTTATTCTGCATATTCAATTGATGCACAGATTCATGAGACAATTTTGAATTATGATGTATAGCATTTTGTTAAATTATTATTTGATTGCTTATTTCATTGCAATTTGAACAAATTAATATAAAATCTTAAGAATTCTTGTATGTGAGTTTTTCACATTTGAATGTTCTTTTTTTTCCTATTTAGCAAAGAACCATGCAAATCTTCACAAATGAAAATCAATTTTGAAATCAATTTTTTATTTATAAATTGTTCAATTTAACTCAATTTATTTTGCAAAATTTATGAGTTTTGAAACATAATTTCCATTACACTCCTATGGCACAATGAAACCTGTAATTGAAATTTTAATGGTTAAGAAACTTTTAATTCATGTAGATTTTTCATCTGCCATAAAAAAAAAACTATTCTGCCTCTAATGATAAAAAAACACAATGTGATATAAATTTAAACTATCTTTTTTGAAGTAAAATTCAACACTTTTATTTATTTAAATATAATAGGACATAACTAAATTAATTTATAAAAAATGCAATCTTTGATCCAAATGAGCACTTACATTCACCGGCATATACTAAGAGAATTAATAGTTTTCAGTAAATTCTCTTTGAAATATCATATCGTCTTAAATTGAAATTGAAACTCTTAAATTATACTTGAAATATCATAGTGCCTTAAATTACAAGAAGAAAAATAAATATGATTTTTAACAGTCTCGTGAGACTTTTAATAAAAATCAAGGGAAGCCATCTAAATTTACTACTTATTAAAATATAATTTTAGATAATCTATAATCTAGTAGTTAAGGTGACATGGTACGATTAAAGCAAAATTTTTGAATTTAATGATCTTCATAATTTTTTTGGTTGCTACCCATGTGTATGTATGATGTTAAACAGATTTTGTGCTCAAAAGTTCATAAAAAGTTAATCATTTAATTTTTTAAGGAAGAAAAAAAAAAGCTTGAAACTTATGGAGGTATTTTAAAATGCTACTCCTACAAAAATTGACGTTCATATTTGAAATTTGATTTACGAGTACGTTAAACTATGTGTAACAAAAGTTGGTATGGGTTTTGCGATAACATGATTGGTTTTCGTACAATACTTCTTTTCACGAATGCTTATTGAAAATTCCTTAAAAAATGAGTATATTCTGAATTCAATTATTTTTAAAAAAAATAAGTATTGCTTTGATAGAAAAATGCATATCAGCTTTTATTCCACGTACTATTGTCAACAAGTGTAAAATATTTCCAAGTATTGGGCACAATAGATAAAAAGCCTTAGCATTTTAAATGAAGTCAAACTAGTTAATTTATCTTTCTGAGATAAGTCAGTTTAAAGTTTAGATTTGCCTTTGGAATATGAATAAATGCAAACTTAAAATGTATCATAACTCTGCGTTTCTTAAACTTAGAGCTTTCTAATTTTGTGAGTTTGTAGAAAATAATATACCAAATAGTTTTTGTTAAAAAAATTAAATTTGATTTTTTGACCAATTTTTGTCAATTGAATCGTACTGTGTCACCTTAATTTACATGATTCGTCGGCCGAAAACAGAGTGTTATAATGTTTACAATGAAGAATCATTGAGTCATATTAGACCTTTACCCAGCAAAATAGTCTCGCTTCAAGCTTTTACACGACTAAGTGTTTCTGGGAAGTTAACCCGCAAGTAGTCACGTGGGGCACTGAGTCACGACAACCTTACGGAATTTTTAATTCTGGGAAAACTATTTATTTGTTATTAATGACTTTTTTAGTACCCTGCTATATGAAAGTCTTCATGGGAAATAAATGTATTTGTCACATATCTCCCTCTTCTTTGGCAAACATTTTTTTTACAATCTTTAGGTACTTGAGGTGACTGTTTTCCCTATACGACCAATTTAGTTCCAAAATATTTTTTGAAAACAGGCTACATTTATTTCTCTCTGAACGATTTTGAGGTTTTCATAGCTGTGTTGTATGACTTATTATAGCTTATAAATGTAAATGATAATAAAAAAAAAAGAAATAGGCAACCACAATTCTATTGGATGAAGTTGAAGCTGATCAATCAAGGGAAGAAACTAATGAAATAATGGATAATAATCATGAAAACGAAAGTACATTTCAGAAAAGTGAAGAACATAGAACGTTTGAGTTGAAAGGATAATTTTCCAATGCTACCTAAAATCTTCATCAAGAAAGATATGAAGCTGAAAGTGGAAAACAAAACTCATTGCACCCTGTCAAAAAGACACAATCAAGCAAATATTCAACGTGCTATTTGTCCAGCATCAAAGGACAATGAAGTTTCAATTACTTTAACAAAATATGGCAGTTTAGCCTGCCAATATCCTTTCTGTAATGTTAGGTGCCCGCGGTAGCCGAGTGGTATAGGTATCGGACCGTGGCTTGCCTTGTCACGAGTTCGAGCCCAGTACCACTAAAGACCCGCCATATAGGGTAGAGATGCACGTTAAATCTGTCGAGAGCTGAAACGTCCTCCCGTTGGTGTGGTGTGGTAGTTAGGAGAGGGAGGTGCCAGCTCAGGTGTCGTCCACGTCACTTGACCATGGTTCAAAATTACGTGGTCCGTCGCCAAAAGCCCTCGTGTTGCTGAACTGTGCGACTTTAATATTCAATCAATCCCTGTAACGTTAGTGAAAATTGTGCCATTTATTAAAGTAGTGCACATTTAAAACCTTTTAGCTCAGTTTGTTTTAATTTTTTTTCAAAAATTATCAAAGAAAAATTGGAAAGTCCTTCAAATTAAGCACAAATATACTTTTCGTTAATTTAATTATTCGCTGGAATTATGATTTTTTTGCGAACAATAAAAATTATTCCAACATAAAGAATTGGGTCACCACTTGCGACCACTAACATTAGTATCGAGTTCGCTTCTCCCAGGTTAACGATTTTCTTAGACGCAAAAACTTCTCGAGCAATCATATGTAGCGCATCCTCTGTCAAACAAAATATAGCTTCAAATAAAATTTCATGTTTTAATGTCGGTGCAAACAATATTGAAAAACGCAACAGGCCATTGATGCTTTACGCTAAAATATATAATTCAATCTCATTTCCTGCAAAAATCCATTTTACATGTAATGGCTTATTTTTGTACTTTCATTAGTTTACAATAATTATATTTCTAATGGGGACTATTCTATAGGTAAAGAGCATTGACCATCCCACCATGCAGAAGAGGGAATGTTACCTGCCGCAACATACTATCCACATAGTGTTAGGCCGTCAAAGAGCCCTGAATTTAAACTTGAGATCACCTGCTACTATACTTGACAAAACCCCGTATCATGGATCCACGTTATCACGTACTGGAGAGTTCTCCCAACGCGGCTAAATTAGACCTGTCTTTAATTTGTACCAAAAGCATACACAGTAATTATTATATGACATACAGAAACATTTGAAAATATATCTGTGCTTTTGGTTCAATTCCATTTTTCTTAACGGATATTATGAGAGCAGGCGATTAACCCAGGATCAGTCACCCACTCGATACTAACGTTAAAGGTCGCTTGAAGTGACTGAGTCATCCCAATCCATTTTTTTAAATAATCGTTCTTATTGTTCACCATAAAAATTTTAATTAGGATGAATAATTTATTTAAGAGAAAGTATACATACCGACACTTATGGGCTTTTCAGATTAAAAAAAAAAATGGCCTGAATTAATTTGAAAAAAAAAATCTAATCAAACTGAACTAAATTGCTTCAAATGTGTGTTACTTTAATAAACCATACAAATCACAGACACTTTTCATTAATATTACAGGAATGATACACTTTCAGAAAAAAATGTTATATTTTGATCAAGTTATTGTTGTTTTTTTGTCCGTTGATGGTCAACAAGTATGATATTGGACTCTCATGCTTAAGTCTTTTTGACGGGCGCTGTGTGTCTTGTGGTACACTTATGGCTTCATATCTTTTTTGATGTAATTTTTAGGTTACATTTGAAAATTTTCCTTTCAATGCAAATGTGTTTCATGCTCATCGTTTTTCTTAAATTGCCTTTCGCTAATATGATTAATATACATTATTTCACCAGGTTCTTCCCTTGCCTAATGTTCTTCCCTTGCCCAATTTAATCCAAATGAGATCGGAGATGCCCATTTTTTTTATTCTGTTCATTTTCATAACTAAACCTTAGTGAGTTGTACAACACAGCTATTAACATGACAGGAAAAAAAATACAGCCTCTTGATAGAAACTATTTTGTATCAAAAGTGGTCCCGATGGGGATTTATTCTCCCCAAATACCTGGAAATAGTAAAGGAACTTTTAACACTTACAAAAAGGAGAGAAGGATGTAACAAATATCTTTTAGTTCTCATGAAGACTGTCATATAGGAGGTTACTGACAAAGGCATCGGTAATAAAAATAAGCAGTTTTCCCAGAATTAAGGATTTCGTCAGCCTGAGGCGACTCAGTGCGGCGCGTGACTGTTCACGAGTTAACGACCAATCGAAGGATCGTTATAGGTTCATGAAAGACACTCTGTACTTACTACAAAATGGACACACATACAGTGACTGTGTTGGGAATTTGACAGAAGGTCTCAGTTTAATTGAAAATGGTTAAAATATATTTAGAAAATGTAGAATCCAACAAACACAGCCTTTTTTTTTCATCTTTTTTCAACAAAACAAGGAATAAAAATTATTAGAATGTTATGAGGAAATTTTTCTAGAGAAAAAAAAAATTGAGCCGGCAGACTACTTTGTTAGATGTTATGAAACCTTCTATATCAAAATAAGTTCGGTTTACGATTTTGTGTTTTTCTTATCTAAAATTTCCTTAAACAATTTTCTTTCTTGATTATTATTTTCTTTCAACTCCAGTCCCAACTATAAATAATTTATATGTATTTATATGCGAAATTATACCCCAACATACTTGGTATTTACTGAGTTTCACCTATCGCCTAAGTGCGGTGTATTACTGCAATTTGTATTACCGAATGAGATATGCCCAATTTAACATTAAAGCAATAGCGTAGTATTTTGTCCTATATTTGTTTTATATTGCATCATGTTAATTGGTTTGTGTTGCATCTTGTTCCTTTTGTTCTTTGTTTTTGGTTATATCTTGCTCAATGTAGTGTAATTATCAATTATGTGTTACCACTGTTTAGAAATTCGGAAAATAAACTTTTACCAATCATATAATGAAGATATGTTTTGAACAATTAACAATATAATTCATCATTCAATCAGCTAAGTCTGCAGGAATCAATTCTGAATTCAAAAAGTGTAAATAATTACAATAATGCATTAGAAAAGTTATACTGACAAAGATTTTTTTGTACCGTAATTCCTTGTAAGAAAATGAAATAAATAAATAAATGAATAAATAAATAAAATAAAATAAGAAATTGTATTTCCATTTTACAGTTTTAACACTACATTACGATAAGAACATTTGTATAAAATAAAGTTTTTCTATAAGCTGGACGGCATTTAAGAAAAGTGAAATATATTGTTATACTTTTTACTTAGAAACTTTAATTCAATTTCATCTTTTCTTTTCTGTTTAATAAATAAGTGCAAATGTAATTCTCTGTTGAGTACGACATCTGGAGTATTCACCGAACAGAAAGGTATTCCAAGTTTGCGAACTGAGATAATTCAGTTTAAGAACAAAAACATAGCATTTGCTTTTATGTAACAAAACATTAGTTATTTCTTTTAGTTCATGTTAGAAACTTATATAAGATTTATTTTCCTAAGAAACAAAGACGACGCTTGCGTAATTTAACTTAAGACTTTACGCAAGACAATGCGCTTATGTAATTACAAATATATAGAAAGGTTTTAGCATCAATAGTTTTTTTTTGTATTCTCTATTATTCTTCCTTGTAAGCAAAGAATGTATCCCTTGATAAATGAATCCCAAACAGATGTATATTTGTGCTTTAAGCTGGTAAAATATGCTTTATGTGCGTAAAGAATATTAGTGAAAATAGACGTTATTTGTATTGCTTATACCCATTATTTTTATAAAAACAAAACATTTTTTATACAACTAAATATAACTAAGATGTAAATCAGAAATTATGTAATACTTTTCTATTATGCATGCGCTGATATATTTAAAAGGAAAGATAGCTTCGTGTAGATTCACGACGCAGTGTCAGTAATTAGACGGTTTTATTAAATGCAAGACACACCATTAAATAGTTGATAAAAGAAATACTCATTGGGCTTTAACTCTAGAATGTCCGGGATTCCGAATACACTTAAACATCCCGGCGGTGTCGTTCCGACACAACGATATAAAATATAAAACAATTATAATAACTAAATAATAATAAAACTACTGTTTATTAGGGTTTAGTTTAAGACTTTTTAATATTATTCCATGTAATTATCATATATATTGACCCTTTATATCATAAAAAATTGACGTTGACAATGATTCGTGAAACCTGTTGGACCACTGCTTTGTAGTAAAACGTGTGCTCGTGTTTCGAGTCGCAAATCTACCAGGGACATTAATTTGTGCAATATCTATTCTGTGCCATCCCTATCGATACATGTAACAGGATTTACTGGAATATTATCAATTACATCTGCACTTTCTTCAGATTCTTTTCAGTCACTTTCATTCAATCTTATGTCTTCATCGGAACCTAGATTACAGCAAGACAGCTAACCACCAACCAATTCATTCTCAGAAAATTCTCGCAACAATTTAGCAATTCAACTTTTTCTACGAGTTATCATTTCAGGCTGTCTGCTCTGATTAATACTAAATTACCAAATGTTCTTTTTCTTTATGCGCATATAAGCAAATGCTTAGTGGTGAAACACTTAGACACAGCTCTTTCAGTAGAGCTGACTCATTTCCACTATGAACCCAATAATACTGCATTCATAGTCAAATAAATGTGTGATCATACTTCCGGAAGTTTCTTTTGCAAAGGGTATCTACTTAGAGAACTATCTTTTGCTGAACGACTTCTATTTACAATAATAGATTGCTTTGGTGGCGAAACGTCACCAACATGACGTTTTAGGTAGATTTAGTTATAAAATCACTCCTAATTATCCTAGAACCATCAAACCCTTTCTGCGTAGTACTAAATATGAAAAATGATTACAATTCATAAAAAAACTTTTAAATACCCCACTAAAATTCAGAAACGAGAACAAACTAAACAGGCTCCGGTGTTCAATCGGCACTGACGGCCTTTCTTGCATTAATATAATGTATACATTTAGCTTCTTAAGGATGCTTCATAAATATATATAACACACAAATATCTGCATGGTGACTCAAATTAGTATTTTGTGTCATATATATTTATCCCTTTAAATGAAATAACATTATCATACATTATGGATATCTCTTGACAAGCAACTTATTAACATGAATTCAATTTTGGAGGAAAAAAACATTCAAAAACTCTTTTTACTGATTTATAAAGCTGGTTGTCAATCATCACATTCTGAAAATAAACTTTTCCAAAAAAAGTCAAAAATAAATTTAGCATTACTTTTATCAGAAAAAAAGTTTCTATACCAGACAATTTATTAAGAAAGCAAAATACTTTGAATTATTAAATGAATTTAAAAAGGCTCCGAGAAGAGTTATATTACACACAACTATAATATAATATAAATATTAATTTTATTAGTTAATTACTAATATAATGCACGAATATCTATTCAATATAATACACTATAATATTGTTCAATGCAGGCAAACCTGAAACTGATCGGAAAAACATTTATTAAAAAACCTGAATTTTGCACGGAACACGGAAATTTCAAAATTTTAATTATGGATTAATTCAAGGATTTGATTTGTTTATGTATATTAAATATAATCTTTGAAAATAAATTTCAAACTGGTTTGTTATTTTTTTATCCAACAAGTGTATAATCGTAATAAAAATTTTCAATTAAAGATTTTTGTTGATTTTTTAGAACTACAAATAAAAATTGCACTTCTTAGTAAATTTGATAGTGCGTAGATGATATTCTTTTAAATCTCGAATTACTTACCTTTTAATGACAATTTAAAACCATATTCCATAGCTTTGTATCTAAATGCACAAACCTCATTTAAGCTGCAATCTAATTCGATTTCCTTAGGGTACTGCCTTAATATCCCAGAAACGTGATTCTTGGGTTCAATAACATTTGATGCCCCAACCGGGAAGCAATTAGTTTAAAGCTTTGGGGCATTAGCTAATTCCGGACAGTGTATTGATGCCTAAGGACCACATCTATGCAAATGGTGAAGTTTGATCTACGCAAACTCATTGCGGAATGCGCTGAATTTCGAGCCTCTCTAAGCGATTTGCAGAATGGATATCAATGCCTTTTCGATCACTGGGGAAAGGAATGGCTCCCAATTGGCTTGATTGATGGTTAAATTGTTTTCTTCCCTTTGTAATTTGAAGTTCGAATTTGAATGGTATTCAGTTGAGGAAAATTACGCAAATTGTGATGGATGACAAATTTGTGGATTTATTGCATACCACATTGCAGCAGACCATGAATGAATTTGGAAGCAATTTTCAGTGAATGTTTATATTAAACATTTTACAAATGCCTGATTTAAGTGATATATGCTGCATTGAAGATCGCATGGAAATAGAATTATCAACATGCTTAGGAATGCGTGATAGACAGGATTACCCTTACATCAGTGATTCTCAAAATTTCAATATGTGCGACCCAATTTTCAATCATAATTTTCATCACGCCTTCTCTTACATGATAATAATGTTTTACATGCAATAATGATGTTCTTTGACGCTAAATCAATAAAACGACCTTAATTATAAATCTTATAAATTATCAAGATAAATATTAAATTTTTGTATATGTTAGTTTTAAGTAAGTTATTTTTAAGTAACAGAATAAGTACCATGCTAATTTATTTCTTTAATTTTTAAATTGGTACAAATTCTAAAATAATTTATATTTAAAAAGATACAAATAATACTAAGTACAAAGAAACCTTGATACAGAAAGGCTCTCAACTGCCGAAGAAGAAATTTTCATACATTTCACGTAGAGTGTGTATATGAAAAGGCAAATCAGCAAAAAATCACTCTTTGAATTATGGACAGGGGGGTGATGAGTTTTCTGCATTGGCAACAAAAAAGAAATTCGAAATAATATTACCATTTCTAACTTGAATACTTATTAAACTTATTCTTAATTCAGTATTGATAAATCTGTTATATCAAATACATTGTGCTCTTATGGTATGTTTATATGTTTATAATCATATTATATCAGGGCAAATGGGCAATTTATTTTTTACTATGTCAGAATGTATTTTGTTTTTCTTCCTTTCTGTAAATTAATAATTTTTTAAATAACCATTTTTTTTTAACTTTTCGTTGTGCTCGGGCCCCCCCCCCCACTTAAGATACTAAAATCAATACAAAAACAAAGTTCAACAATTTTCAACGCAAAAAAGTCATGTTGCAGTAACTATCGATATACATTACATACTGACGATATCATTGAGTTATCAGTGCTTAAAGGGATATACTTTTTATTTTTATTACAACTTCACATCGATGTTTCAGTGAGCTGAATATAGTTTTGGACTCATCCTTCGTTATAACATAATGCCAGGAAACAATTATATCCTCAATTAGTTCCTTTTTTATTTCATGCGTACCTCATTCGGTCAAGTGTTTTCAAAATGTGCCACGTGTTTTCGAAGCATTGAGGTCAGGACTGTTTCCTGCCAGGGTCATTGATTGGAAATTGAATGTCAGCATATACATTGACATCATTCTAGAACACAAACATTTACCTTCCATCAAGGAACTATTTACCAACAATGCTTTAAAATGTACCTGATGCATTTTTCCATTAATTTTCCATTTTCTTTTTTTTTTTTTAACTTTAGCTTTATCGCTTTGGCCCTAGGTTTATTTTTTTTAAATAAATACCAAAAAGATGCCGTATAATAAAATAAAATAAGATACCATATATATATATCGTGAAATCCGGTGTATAACACGCACTTTGAACACAAAAAATAAGATCGAAACTTAAGGGTGCGCGTTATACGCCGGGTATAAGGACGATAGCTTAATAAGAAAATAGGTGAGCATAAAAAAAAATTTACTTCTACATGTATCTCGAAATACTGTTTATTTAAAATAAATGACTTGTCTTATGAACTAAAAAAGTTGTAGTTCTAAGAAGTATGCTATTTTTTTGAAAGTCTGAGACAATACCTCGAATAAATCACTTTAAAACATAAGAACAATGTATAGTAATACTTAAGGTTTCTTCGTAAAAAGGGGGTGCGCGTTATACAGCGAATATACATAAACATTTTAAAAAATCAGCATAAAAGTATAGGTGCGCGTTATACGCTGGATTTTACGGTATATATATATATATATATCGTATATATTCACATGTAAATATGTAATAATGCATAATTATTTAAACATTGCTCTTTACAGAAAATGAATAAAATAAACAAATTCCTGAGATAAATGGGCACGAAAAAGAGAACTACATAACGCCCGAATGCGAAAACGTCGTAAAAGAAAAACATAGTACAACCGAACAATTGGATTCTCTTGCCCAGAATAAATTAGAAGTTTTCTCTTTTATCGTGTGGTCATAAGCACACATGCAATTTTTTTTTCAACCATTTATCAGAGAACATAATTTTGTCTTCAGGGTATGAAATTCTGAAGAAAAATTATTCAATCATCTCAATTGCAAACATAAAAATGTAAAATAGTTATTTAAATTCAAAACATATTTCCTTGGGTTTTAATACTTTACATTAAATAGGTAATATGCGTTTCAATACGTTATTGTGTCATACAGTTAAATGGTGAAGAATGAATTCATATACACAGGTAATATATATATAAATTTAATTGAATGTACAGGAATGAAAACATAGATAACATTGAGGATGTATTTACTATTACAATGATTCCAAAAGTCGGAATGTTACATATTTTCCCTGACTTTTTAAAAAAGACATATGTTTATTATTTAAAGTTTTCTTGAATTGAATATTATTAAAATATTAAGATATTTAATCATCTTTTTATAAACTTAATCAACTATTATTTTTATTAATATAGGAATTTACCACTGAAAACTTTTCGAAGATAAAGTAATTCTTCAATTTGTAAGCATTTTGCTTTTCTGTGGATTCGCATGGTTTACTTTTTTTCTTATAAAATATTAGATATTTATCTTTATAATACATACATTTAAACATATCACTTCATATTAGAGTTTAAGTGGTAATTATTTTCGTAGAATGGAATGTGGGTGTAATAATTCCGGAGTCACAATTTATTATGGGGTTTTTTTAAAATGGTTGTCTTGATCTGCATGTTGTGTTTGTAATATAAGTGTAATAAATGATCTGTTGAATAATCTTGATGCTGGGACTTTCATGTGTAAGGAAGCTCCAGGAATTTAAAGAACAGTTGTCCATATATGTTATGCATAAAATAAAGCTTTGAAGTAAGTAAAAGATCTATAAAAATCGACATAAAACAATGCGATTTATTTCAATTTTTTTTTCTGCCATTTTGTTGTTTTGATTCAGAACAAAAGCAGACGACTTTATTACAGGCTTTCCAATACAATATTCATCATTTTTTTTTCAAAATTCATTTACATAAAATTAATTGAACATTTTTAATTTTTGAATAAATCTGCCAAAGGTATAATATTTTTCATCATATTATTAGTAGCAAGAAATAAATATATTACAGTTATTAGTTATTATAGCAATAAAATATTTCACGCAAATATTTGCTAAAGGAAATAATAATTTTTGATTCTTCAAACAGCAAATAAATTCAAAATGTTTAGTCATCGGCCAGAAATACACTTACTTCTGAGCTTGAAGTATTTTAGAACAAATGCTCTATATCAAGAACAAGAATATTTCTTAAAAATAATAGCTATGTTACACCCTTAACAATTCGATTGTCATTCAACCAGATGTCACTTGATCCAGACAATCATACATTTAAAAAATATTATTAATTAATAAACGCAAAGGTCAATGAAGTTTACCGTAGACGTCACATTCTAAGTGATTTGTTTCATTTCAATATATATGTATGTATATATATATATATATATATATAAGTAATGTATTGATTTTAATTTCATCTCTTATGCAATTTTTCATCATCTTGCTTTGTTTTATTTAACACTCTATGGACTTTTCTTATTATACTATTGTATTTAATTATGTTTACTCTAGGTATTTTTTAATCCAGAGTTACCTTAATCCAGACTATCTAAATTTGATTAAGATGAATTAATGAGTTTCAAATGCATTAGTTATACTGGGATAAGTATTACTTTACTTCAATACAAGACTATAAACAATAAGACATGACAAATGCGATTACGTGTTCTCGATTGAATTCAAAACTAACTTTAGATTTCTACTTATTTTTCGACTCGTAAAATTTAGATAAGTTTTCAGATTTGATGATTGGCTAGAATGTCCAAATAGTCATATGCTTCAAAAAAGTCACCCCAAATTTTTTAAAAATTGTTTATGTTATTTATGTATTTTTAAACCAGGTGCATTTTGTTTGCCTATGTTCTTTCTTATTGATAAATATGTATTTTTTTTAAAAAAAGAAAGTATCCGTAAAGTGAAAAAGCTGACGAATAGAAAAGCCCATGGACTAATTAGCTTGAAACACCGATTTGCTTTTATCATGAGATTATGACGTAACATGAATTTATGAACTGATTAGCTAGAAACCCGTGAATGTAGTTATTGTGTGACTATGGTGTCAGACGAATTTAACCCTTTCTGACAAAATATTGTGTTACAGTCTGAAACAGTTATCGTTAAAAAATAATGTAAGAAATATAATTATTTATTTTATTTGTATACTTACTTCACGGTTTAAGTTTATTATTTTTAAACTATTGGAAATTAATAAATATAAAATATATGTAATAATACGGACAGGTAACTATATTTATCACATTGAAGTATTCAACTAGGTTCAAAACCGTGCGAACAATTTTTTTTTTCTTTTTAATTTAGTGTCACCTAAATTAGAATGCTTGCATACAATTGGCTTAGGAATATGATTACAACAAAACATTTTTTAAATGCAATATCCTGGGAAAAAATTGACATCGAATTACCTATTTTCAAAACATTCTCCTTTTATGAAAACTGCTTATTTAATAATAATCTTTTTTTCTTAAATATAACTAATACTTTTGGAGGGAGCCTGAATTAAGATTTTTAAAAAAACTCATATTATTTTCAGAGTTACTACCAAATGAAATAATAATTTGGTGTTTTTTTGTTAAAATGTTTCCACTCTGATGTATAAAGATATACAGATAAATATACTTCTAATTTATATATTTCAAAATTCCTATAGTTTAGGCTCTGTGCAGAGGTCTGAGCTATATATAGGCAAAATATTATTATTATAGCAACATTTTTCACAAAAAGGGAATTTTTGAAACTAGGTATATCTATGTGTATTTTTGTCAAAAAATTACAATCAAAAATTTTTTTATTGTAGTAATATTGTTACAATTATTTTATATGTGTATTCTAACCTAAATGACCCTAAATATTAAAAAAAATCGTTTGTGTGATTTTGAAAAATGCCTTAATAACTTACTGTGCTTACCATTTCTGAGCAAAATATTTTTTACTTACCGTAAAACCTGACGTATAACACGCAAATTTTACACAATAAAGATCTAAATTTAGGGGTTTGATTTATACGTCGGATATATAAATGACAGCTTTAAAATTAAAAATAGAGATGAGTATAAAAACAATTAGGCTTTTTTCATACATCGAAATACAGTCTATTTATAAGAAATGACATACCTTATGAATTTAATTAGTTGGAGTTCTAGAAGTATATATATACTATTTTTAAAAAAACCTGAGCTCCGAATAAATGACTTAAAACATAAGTTCATCGTTTACGTACATTTCAGGTTTCTTCGTAAAAAAGGAGTGCGCTTTATACGGCAAATATGCGTAAAAATCAAAAAATACCTCTCGAAAGTATAGGCGCACTCTACACATCGGATTTTACGGTAAATATTTTTGAAGTTAAAATAATATCCCATCCATTACAAAATGAATTTAATGTGATCTATCTTAAATCGCCTAAAATAATATGTTCAAATGCCATTAAAAGGATTTTAAAGCATCTAAACTGAAATAGATGATTGATTTGCAACGCAGATATGTTCTTAAAAGTCTTGTTGGTTATTATTCATAAGACAATCTCATAAAATTTATTACCATATTAAATATACTTTATCTATCTTATCTGAGACTTTCTATTCGTATTGAACATATGGCCATCGTTAATGGTTTGTTGGAATTCAAATTTTAAAAAAGTATTCATTTAATTCAATACTTGGATTCTTACATATTTGTTTCCTTTTTGCATATAATTTTAGTGATAAAAGCATTTCAACGATAAGGAAAATTTGTTCCTCCGTGCTTCTAGATTAAATCTGTTTAGTTAAATGTATGCTCTCTCTTCTTATGCCTTATTGCCCCCGAAGATAAGTAACATACAGCTTTTAAAATATAAATTCAATTTATCTTATATATATGTAACACAAAATATAAGTTTGGAATAGCGTCAGCAGGAAAAATCGCACATTGGCTTACGAAAACAATTTAATGTCCAATATTATATTGATATTAATATTCATTAATGTATATAAAATTAACTAAATAAAAAATATTTCATTTGAAATAAAAATTATGTGAAAGATATTAAAATTATTTAAGAAATCTAATTCTCATTTAAAAGAATATTTTGAGTTGTATTTAATTAAAATAATGCGTGTTTACTTAGGTAAGCAATAGTCGGTTCCGTAATATTCTTTTTCAAGAAACTGATTATTTTTGTATAGAATAGTCAATATTGATTACACTTGAGCATTATGTATGAAGATATTTGTATAAAATACATGCCAAAAAAAATAATAATAATGTTTGTGAAGTAAAAGAAAAAATCATTATAAAATAAAAATTATTTACTTTAAACAAAAAAAAA
>BMAV01011650.1:103187-118207 GCA_019973955.1 Trichonephila inaurata madagascariensis | reverse complement strand
AAATACTGTAATACCAGTTCTAAGAACTTAATACTTGATGTATTTTTCACGGATGGTAGATCTGTTCAGCTGTTTACAAATAAAAACATTGAATTTCAGTTCGAACAATAGCAAGATATTGGTATCCTCTTCTGCTTCAGAAATCTTACATTCTATTTTCGTATTTTCTTTTTTTAAAGAGGTTGAAAACTACTATTATTATCGGAACTTTAAAGAAAAAATAAGCGTAATGAGCAAGGAAACACAATTCTTCTAATGCTACAGAGGAAAACATGTTGGTTGTAGCTTTATTTTCTGTTAAAGACCTTCTAATGACTTTTTAAAGATGTTTTCCTTTCAAGATCTTGTTAACGATTTTGGTTCTATTTGATTTATTATTTTTTACATTCAGCCTTTTTTTTTTTTCCTGAATTGAAACAAATTGTCTAGACACAAATTAAAAGTAATTGCTTTTTAAGATTATTTTCTCCAAAGGAAATACTTTTACTGCATGCAATAGACATATTTTCGTCTCTTTTTAACCGCTTGCCTGATTATCCCGACTTATCTCAGATTCGTATATATTGCAGTAAATTATCATCCTAAGAAAACTCAGGCGAAGCAGAATCTGTCAGTACGATTTGTTTCATCACGGTTTTACTCAGCCTGGAGGAAACTAAAGGAAATGTTCAGCTTTTATTAGCAGTTTGCAAAGTTTTGTTGGTTTCGTGGATCTTTTAGTGGGACAGGTTACATGTTTTCCTTATTGTATAGTACACGCCGGTTTGTGGATAATTATTGTATAAAGAAGAATAGTTCCATGTTGAAAAAAAGTAAAACAATGGCAATTATGCAACACAGCGAAAGTGATGGTTTTTCGGATAGTGATTATGAAAAGGAGGACATTGAAAGTAGTGGAAGTGATTCTTCTATATGTAGCCTACATTTAGTACATTAAGTCAGGGGGTTCACGATCACCTAAACTATTTAGAATGGAACTGATTGAAGAAATAATTTCAGAAAATCATAGTGAAGTCTTCTGTCTCATCATGAAGACCCAGTATTATTCCTTCATCACTTAGGTTAACCTCAGTGCACACATTTTCCAGATGGAATTCCTGCTACTAAAAAAGAAAGTCAAATGCAGTTGATAGTGTATCCTGTGCTTCCATAAATGAGATTCCAGAGGTAAGCTCGTAAGAAAAGAGACCAGATACCAGTGCGCAGAATGCCAGGTATCACTTTGTGTTATCCCTTGTATCAAAAAATATCATACAAAGACTAATATTTAGCTTTTTTCCATTTGCCCGAGGTAAATCGGGATAGTAAAGTAATATTGAGACTAAATGCTTTTACAGTTGTAAAAAATTAAAAATTCAACTTAAAACCAACATATTTTGTTTTGTTTCGTTTCCTTCTATTTAATAATAAAATAAAAAAAATGTGGCGATTTTTTGCAATTTTTTTTTCAAAAAAAATTGTAACAGAATTGATTAAAATGTATTATGTTTGTTTTTGTTGAACTGAGAATTAACATCATTGGTCGGTATTAAGTTAATCAGGATGGCCCGGTTGACCGTTAAAACACTTTGGGGTAATCCCCTTTACACCCAAACTAGGGTAAACCAAAAATTATTGTCTAAGAAGCGCATATTTAAAGAAACGTATTATTAGAACACCGAAGCCAGTTGGATCGGAGAATCAGTTTTTTACAATCGATGCGTTTGTGTTCACTTAAGCAAATGATTCGTCATTGGAAGCGCACAAAGACGCTTAGTATTTTCTTTAAGGGGAAATTGCGTTCACCACGATGCCAATGTAGAAATTAGTTTTTCTCCACAAGCCGACTGAAGGGGAGAATGAATGTTAGTGATCAGCTCTTTCCGTGATAGCCCGAGATTGACTATTGACACCCCAAAACACTCTTTTACGTGGGATAGGGTACTTAGGATTACAGTTACGTAGGGACATAGCGACTGATAAGTGATCGAAGATAAGCGACTGATAAGTGATTGAAGATATGTTACTGATAAGGGAATGAACGAGATATCTCCTCAAGCCAGAACGAGTACAATTACGTCGGATCTTAGCTATCCAATTATTTGTTGTTGGGAATTATGTGTAAATAATTTGTATTCGGGTGTTTAATGCCTTTATATTAATCTATGTTATATTTATTTCTTGTTAAAATTGTACTATTCACAAGCAATGCCGCCCCTTACGTAATAATGGCAATTCAATGAGAACTTGGCGAAATCTTGGCGGTAGAGCCAATTTGGCGACTTTGGCGACCATTTTAGCGCCATTGGTGACCATCTTGGCGAGTTCGGAACCCTCTAGATTCTTCTAGAGAGTAGTGAATCTCTCCATTAACGTCACGCTTGATAACACGAGCGGTTATATTTCTGGAAGTTTCTGCTGTGCCTATAAAGAGGAGTGCCAGCCGCAACCGGTTAGTCATGATTAAACCAGTGAGAAGTGAGGATTGTTTTGATTAGCGATTAGCTCGGCTGTGCTTGTGAATAATCTTTACTTACGTGTATACTGATGATTGTGTTTGGTTGCGTTTGAAGGTGTGAAGACCTTCGGATTTTTATCGGATATTCGGAGCCGCTGGATTCTGTATTTAAAGAATTGGATTTTCGATGATAAATTCGCATCGCTGTTAAGGAATTGTTTATTTTCTTTGTGGTTGTTTTGCATAAAATCCTCGAATCTGGATCTACGTAACAATATATACAAAGGTAAAAATTAAGTTGACCGCTTTCTTTGTTTAAACAATCTTCTGATATTAAATTGAAATTAAAATAAAGGTGTTAATTTTATTATAATTGTTTATTCGGAGCTCCCAGCAACCGCGTGGGCCCAACAAGACTTCGCTTGAAAATGAACTTTTAGTTTACCCACCTAACATGAAATAACTACATCTCCCAATGAACACACATGTTAGCGTTTTTACGTGTTGAAGTAAACTTGAATCCCTCGCGTGTTCTAGCCATTCAGAAAAGTGTTTAACAAAAATCATATGAGTCTAAAAGTTCCCGGTTGACAAAATTTGTAACATCAAAAGTCTATAAAGCTAACAAAGAATGCGTTTATGTATCGCTACCATTTTAAAACAAATAGGAATAATTAAATTAGACACTGATTTTTCTCGTAAAGATTTATTGCATTTATTCTTCGATTTCTATTCCTTCATTTTCTTTTGGTATAAACATTTTGTTATTTAAAACAAAAGTATTGCTACATTTTTTTAAATTCTATGTAATCGGACAATATTTAGAAATGAAATGTGTATCAGCATAATTGTGTACTGAAGTCATTAAAAAGCACCCCGCCACCTTTTTTAATACATCAATGAATGTTTAGTGACCTAATACACAAACAACATTCCTTTGATTTATAAAATTACCTACTCTTCTAACATGTACCTTGTGATTTTTGGCTATTCCTGACTGTGATTAAAATGCAACGGATGGGAACATGTTTTGAATCCATGTCAAAGATACTGCAGATTGAAGCTACACACCTCAACAACATTTTTGCTCTTCTAGAAATGTTTCCAGTAGTCACAGAACTACAGGGGGAATAGTAGGCATCTCTAAGAGACCTACTTTGAAAAAAGTAAGGTATTAACACTCTTCATGAATAATTACGTTTTCCCCAAACACAATTTTCCTTCTTTTTGACCACGTCTTTTATAAATACGTTTAAAAATCACAAATTGGCGGGGAAAAAAGCCATTGTTCTTTCTCCTGCATGATGCTCAAAGCTACGGATAACGACCGGCATACATCAAGCCCTTTATCACGATGAAATTTGGGAGCCTCGATCTGACACCGTCAGACAAATGGTATTAGTAACAACCACAACACAAATCACGAACAATATCAATCTTTCTAAAAAGAAACTGAACCAGGTTTACTCATAAACTAAAACACTGCAATAACTAAGAAACAAATGTGCGTAATAAAAACTATTCATATAATAAAAGTTTTCGTGTCACGACCCTATAACACAACACCAATGCAAACTATTTCAACAGAATTAACAACTATTCATAAGTAATGAATTTCCGTGGTTTCTTAATTTGTATTCCTAACAGTTGATTTCCGAAGATTTAACCAAGCATTGAGATCATGGGTTTGAATAAATTTGATGACACAAGCCAATTTCCTTTATATAGTTTAAAAAGTGTGATTTGCTAAATCAAAGTAATTCTACAAACAAAGGCGTAGTTTGCGTCATACGTATATGAGAAAAATCAAATCCTTTCATGATATGCACGTCTTCAATCCATTGTGAAGCAAATTAAAGCGAACAAATTTTCGAATAATTTCACACAAAGAGAATTAATAAAACTTTACAAACGTTTTGTGGGCTTACAGAAGAAGAGAGCCATGTTTGTGTATTAAATGTTGTGGCATAAGCTGTAAAATAGTTGTGTATGTAGAAACCAACATGTAGTTTCCTCGTGAATTTATCAATAGTTCAACAAATTAGAGTCCAATAAGCAATCCTATGTAACATGTTCGTAAGGGGTTCGTATAAATCTGAAGTTATAAAGATAATGAGATTTGAATCAAAAACGAGGAGAAATATCCTATTCGCCACTGAACAATAAGAACATTTGCATCAAATTGCATTTTATTCTAGAAAAATAAAACAATAAAAAAGAGTTATACGTATAGGTTAAGAAAATAAATTCTTATCAAGAATATTAATTTAATACAATGGTTTGTTATCCTGAAGATTTACAATATATTGTTAAAATAATTTGTGGTGCAAACAATACAAATTTGTGTGATTCTTCACAATATCAGAAACTAACGAAATAAGAAAAGAAGGTACATTTATTTTAAGTTTGCATTTGCTGACGCACTTACTCAGGATGCTTATTGTGAGAACAACAAAGAAATTTTTATTCTTTACTCCATAGTAAATACTTAATACAATTTTAGATGCGCATTGTATTGCATTATTTTTTCCTTTTGAGTAAAATATTCATTTATGTTTTCTCAGTATCTCGATAACTGAATATAAATTTCTCGAGAAATTAGGAAATACAATTATTTAAAACAAGGAAAAGCAAATCACTTTGTGTAAGTAAATAGTTTTGATATCTATGGGTGTAGAAAAATACTCATTTTATATACTTAAATAAATAAGAGTTATAAGATTATCAGAATATTCCCTATAGCATTTATCAGGCTATTTTCCTCTTTATAAGATATTTCTGTACAGAACAAAATGAATTGATTTAAGAGTAAACACAAAAACAAAACAAAAAAACTTCTGAAGGTCTTTTGTTATTATTATTTAAGCTAATTTGTTTATAGCACTACTTCTCAAACTTTCAATATTTGCGGCCAATTTTCAATCATAAATTTCATTGCGTACCCCTTCCATATAATATCAATGAATTGTGTGTGTGATTTCAATATAGTAATATAATTTGGCGCTAAAACTAAAATACACCTTTGATTTCTTAAGTCCCACCGGCGTATATAAACGTCTCTCTCAGCCAAAGATTAGTTGCCCCAGACGTATATATACGTCTTTCCGATATATGATCTTTTTTGTGGACTGTTATCCAAAAAGATTATTCCGAAGGCTTTGGAATGTCTTTAAAGGAACTTGAAAACATTTGAGAAGGCTTTATTTATTTCAGAGGGTCTACCCCCTCCAATACATACGTATGCCCAATACTACATGGAACATGGTAGTATTGGGGAGCGAATCGCGGAACTTTTAACTGTCGGTTAAGGAGTTAATTATAAATCGAACAAATTAACAGAACAAGTATTAATTTGTGTGTATAATCTCATACATGACAAGCCCATGAGGCCACTGTTAATTATTAAACTTGTTCTTAACTTAAGATTTTTAAATTAACTATAAAATACATTGTGCGGTACTGATACATTTAAAAGTGTATTATATCAGGGAGAATGTGTATTTTATTTTTTATTATGTCAGAATGTATTTTGCTAGTTTACTTTTAGTAAATTTATAATTCTTAGAATAATCTCTTTTGTTTACGACCTTTCAATATGCTCGCCCTCTTGTAGAGTTACTAAGCTCCTTTCTCTCTCTCGTGCGGCTCGCCCCACAGTTTAAGAAAAGCTGGTTTATAGAATTGAAAATAGCATAGATAAATTTATATTAAAAAAATAATATTTGACTATTTTTTTATCTGCATCATTTTCTACAATTTAATATTTATTTGAGGCATTTATTTGACTTATTAGTCATAGATATTTTCTGAAATAGTATATAAATCAAAGTTTCGGTTATAAATCCTTTTTCGCCAAATGTCTTAAATCAATCATTTGCAGAATTCAATTCGTAGAAATACTTTATTTTAAGTCTGTTTTGCGTTTAGCCACTTTGTAGCTGATAGCTTCAATTTTTCTCCTATATAATCTATTGTATCATACTATTATTTAATAAATCCAATATTTTTCTTATTTAAGATAATAGAAATATGAATTTCAGTTAAACTACTTCAGCAGTTTGCATGAATAAAAATAGTTTAAACATTATATTTCCCAATATCGAGTGCTAAACTGATAGATTAAATTTAAACAAATAATATTAAAATTAAAAAAAATAAATAAATAAATAAGCAAATTCCTACTTAGATTAACACAGAAAAAATTTATTTCAGCTACTTTCTATTAAACAGTTACAATTAATATAAATATGTATATACATAATACAGAATCACAACATTAAGGAGTAATTAATTTTTGTTTTTTATCATTAAAGTATCCTATTGTCATCCAAAACAATCGTGTGTATAAATTTTCAGTTCAACTGAATGCTTTAAAACGTGAGAAAAAAAAATCTATTAAAGTTTTGATCCAAGTCGCTAAAAATGAAACCAACGTGACTGTATCTGTAATTCTTTAAATAATTAGTTTCAGTCAATTAAATTTAATTAATTCTAATTAAATTATCGTATTTTTACCCAGAACAATAGTGTATAGAAAATTTCAGCTCAAACGAGAGCTTTAAAATGTTTGAAAAAAAGATTTTCAAGTTTTGACACAAGTCGCCACAAATGATGGCAACGGGGCTGCATTTATAATTCTTTCAATAATTAGTTTTAATCAAATAATTTTTATTAATTATAACTAAACTACTGTATTGTCATCCAAAATAATCATGTATATAAAATTTCATTTCTATTGAGCGCTTTAAAATGTATTTTATTAACAATTGAAAATTCCACCAAGATAAACAATTAAATATCTAGAGAGTGTGAGCTAATAGTAGGAATTAAAAAAGATTTATTTTATAAAATTTATATTAAAATTTAAATTAATTTATATAGAATTTATTATTATATAGAATTTATTATTATATAGAATTTATTATTATATAGAATTTATTAAAGACAAATTTATTTTCTAGCTGTTTATATATATTTTCAGTGTTTATTATAAAATCAAATATTGGTATTTTATAGTAAATTGTTATGCCTTGCTTTGCGGGGTGGGGGAACTACTGGGAAAAAATTTAAAGGGAGCTAGAGGACATCACAAGGATTCAGATTTCCATAGCAACCCATGGTCGAAAACGTCATGGGAAAGTAGTATGACTGGTACAAGCGACGAAGAGGTACAGCACTAAGATCGTCTGAAATATTTATTGGTCAAGTATATTACATGTGCTCTTGTATATAAAATGTGAAAATGTCACAAAAAATGTTTCAAGTTTCCACCATTGTTGGTGATGCACATGCCTTACAACTACGGGCCATGACAGCAGTGACGGCTGATACGTTGATACTCCGAATCCTTTGAACGGTATCCAACAAATGTTGTTCTATAAGAGTCACTTGTGGTTAGCCTTTACTATGCCTATTACCTCGTAATGACCTCTATTCATATAAATTGAGATGCAAATTAGTAAAGAATTGGTGAACCGATGCATCTCTACAGGGATATCTTTCACGATACAAGCTTTCTACTGTCCGTGCATTTCCTTTTGACAATCCGTAAATCAGGTGCATATCTACCAGCTCCGTTTTCGTAACACGTTCCATATTCCTCTGCGGGTCATGACGGCTGAAATGACCGAGATAAATCCGGTTTGTTTCCTTCAATGGTGAACAATGTCACCTGGTGCCGAATGAAGATGTTTCCAATCATGGGTTGCTGGATCATTCTGAATCCTTTTGATTTTTCCTACCTCCTCTTACATTTTGTCCCAATAATCTTGGGATACGCTGTATAAACCATGTATGTACTATTTGATATTTTCATAAAATAATTCGTTAGGAAATGAAAAAATTGAAAAACTCTACAGTTGAATAGAACTTATTTGATATAATATTGAACACATTTTTTTTTAAAATTGAATATCTCTTTATTTTAGATAATTTCAATTTAAACATAAATGTTCCACGAAAAAAAATCATAAGCCTGTTACTAATATTTAACTAAAAAATATAAGGGTTACAAATCTTGATTTAAAAAAAAGCCCCTTCAGTTCATTTACAATGTATAGGAAATTGATTTACTAAGAAACCACATAAGGAATATACACTTACGAATGGTTATTTCGTTGTAGACCTTATAATTTCGTTTATTAGCTTCCAAAAACATCTTCTGCTTTTAAACTTATACTTTCAGTTCTTAGAGTCAAAATAAACTATATTTGGAACAAATCTATTAAAATATATTTTCTATATGTTATGTACCTATATATTAGGTTTTTTTTAATTTTAAGTAAGATATATTTAATAGTAGGTATAATCAATAAATTTTATTATATAATAAACATTTGAAAAGATTGAAATTTCAAATAAATTTTATAAAAAAAAAAAATGTTTGATGCAGTTAGTTTTATTGACGAATCTAAGAAAACAACATTCAAGGTATGTGTAATAATACATTAACGCTCAGTTAGTCGTGGAATCCTAATGCCTTAAACCAAATAAAGACCATGCTGACGTTCTGAAATATTTTAAACGTATGTTTTGATTCAAAGTCTTCAAATGAGCGTGTTTACATAGGGTGCATACACAACTTTCAACTTCGTCTGCTTAGCCATAGGTTAAATTCCTGACGACGGCATGATAAATACAAGCACGTGTTCTAAGTTGAATTCAAAACAAACTGGCATTAGATTTGTGGTTCTACATGCAACATTTAGATAAAATTTCAAATTTTTTAATTGGGTAAAGGTGTCTAAATAACAAAAGTCTTCAAGAGATTTTCAAAAATTAAAAATGTGTGAACATACGTATATTTTTAAATCTAGTGCATTTTGTTTACTTATGTACACTACTGTTGACAAATATGTACTTTTAAATGAAAGTTTCTGCACGAGCAAAAAGTAATAGGGTTGATTCGTCACCAGAAGGCGCTGTGATCGATTGCCACTTGCAACGTGTTTATCAAGTAAACAATAATATCTAATCGTATTACACTTGTGGTTATGTGCGAACGGTCTATTTTTGATGAAATTCTCAGAAAATATTTCAGACTCTTTTTAAAACTAAATATCGTCGCCGTACTTGATAAAAAACTATTGAAAATGAAATAATTGTACTTGCGTATTATCGCAACCTATTGGCGACATTATATAAGCGAAGTACGTGATTGCCAATTCACCGCATGTGACACATGCGAAATTAGAGTCGCCAACCTGGGAAGTAATCTGGAACGTTGGCGATTATTGCAATATAATACATATAAGTACCGAAATAATTTAAAAGTATTCACATTTCAGTGGAAGAGTCTTTTCGAACATCTTTTACTTTCTATGACACTGAAGATTTATTCCTTCTCTGCAAAAATCTTTGGTTAGATGGTGGCTCGGAAAAACAGAATTTTGTAGGAATTGAATTTTGTTTAAATGTCCTTCTGTTGGTGAAAGACTGATACATAAATAATGCTTATTTAAAATGATTGGAGCATATTTATGAATATATATAGCTAAATGGTTTGAAGTTTGTTCAACATAAGTTTTGTATTCAGTTTTTTTTTTAATAAATATGGATTTTTCAGTGAAAAACGAAAAAATATTTCATCCTTCAGTCATTAGGGCAATTTATTACGTTGCATTATTTCATTTTATTATATGATTGTAGATGTAAATCCAAAAATGCCGCCAAAATATTTAGTCAAATGAAACACGTGACTATTTGTTTAGTTTACTCTGTCATGTGAAGATGGCGTCAGATGAATCGAGTCCATAACTAAATGCATGGACAGATTGGTTGGAAAATCGTGATTGCATTTATTGTGTGACTATATGACATCACATTAATATAGTCTGTTATAAGAATGATATTACATGATCAAAGTGCCTGGGTGTTCATAAATATAAAAGCAGCGGAAAATAACACAAATACAAGTTACTAATTTTAAAATGGTAGTAGTTAAATTAAAGCATACTCTTTGCTTTCATCTGTTCTTTCTAAATTATTTTTTTTATATCTAGTGGCAGATTATGGATAGTTATTACAGAGTTCCTCAATCTATCTAGTACATCACCGAAAGCTGTTATCTCTTTTCAGTGCAGCGCCATATTGGCGAATACCAATCGCCGCAGGTAATTTTGACACCCAGTTTCCTCCCTAGAGGGAGGCACTTGAGCTCTTATGATGTAAACCTGTTCTGGGATTTAATTTTGCCTAGAGCACCCCCTAGAGGTCTTATACATGTAGTATAATCATACGACCTGGCCGCTGTCGATTTTCTGCATCATGAAAACCCATCGACTTGAGATGAGATGGGATCGAACCCGCAACCTTGGGTACAGAAGGCCTGCGACAAACCAACCACGCCACCAGCTGACTCTTTTTAGATTATTAATTTTAAACTAAATAAATTAATAAAAAATGATTTTAAAAATTAATAATTTATAATTCTTTCTAAATTATTAATTTTTAAGATCATTTTTTTTACATAAATTGCATTTAAGAAATAGAAAATAAAATAATATATTTCATGAGTATAATCCTTAAAAATTCAAAATGTCCAAATGATAGAAGCGATGTAAAATAAAGTAGAATTAGATAAAATAAGTTCAAATTCCGGAATTTTCGACAAATGTAAGTTAAAAATTTTCTGAAACTCAAAACTTCTTCTATAGTACTTGAAAAAAAAAATAAATAAACTGTCTAGAACATACTGATTTTTTCCATTGAAATGTCACTATCCGCGTACAACATAAGAATGCAAACCATACTCTCAACTAAAAACACAAAAAGGAAAAATTCCCTCTATCTAAAATCTTTTATTTCACTGCATACTTTCATAAAAACTAAAAGCAGGATTGATGTATTTTATTTCAAACGTTATTTGCTTGCATTTGACATTTTGCAAAAAGAGACAGAGACCTTTGCTCGATGGATTTGGAATTGTTTAGATGCAGGAATAAGTATTCATGTGTTTCGCCGAATCTGTTGACGATAAACAGACAATTCGGGGAGCTAAAAAACGAATTAGTTTTCTTGTTTTTAATAGATTTTTTTTTAATTCCACTTATCTTCGTGATTTTGTTTTGCAAGATCAATTTTATTACTCTATGCAAAAATACAAACTGTATCGAATTTTCAAGGGCATAAGCAGATGATGAAACCAGTTATTCTAATAATAGTGAAATTCAAATAATAATGATTTATTAATGGACGAGGAAGAACGAATGAGTACATGAAAACAAATCCACTTAAAAACGCAAATAAATATTACAACACATTATTTATAATAGTGCAAAAAGAACAATATAAACAAGCTTTGCAACGTTCCACCAGCTCCCCTATATAATTACTAGCCATTATCCGCCCGCTTTATAGAGTATTTAATGATGTTGTAAGAATGTAAACTGTTTACATAAATTATTGACATCTAAGTCACAGCATTATGCGACCAATCTGGTTGAAAAACATTCATTCAAGATAATCGAAGTAGAATTATATTTTCCGTTCCCGTAACCATCTCTTCCCAAAGTGGATTTCGGCAAGACCCATTTTTAGTGGATCTCTACTTAACAAAATAAATATGCTTGCTAAATTTCAAGTTCAATCTAACAGCTCAAAAATGGATTTTTTTCTAATAATATGCCTCGTAGCAATCCTTAAATAACAATTTCCAAAAAACCCATACTTCGAGGTTTTAAACAAAATAAACATACATACCAAATTTCATTACTGTTGGTCTACTAACTTGAAACGAAATTATTTTTATCAAAACGCCTAAGCAAATCCCCGCAATCCCCTACATAAGTCGATTCCCGCCAAACTCATTCTTATTTGATCTCTACTCATGAAATCAAATATACCAAATTTCAAGTCTGTAGGTCTATTAGCTCAAAAATTTGAATATGTATTTATCTATAACTCCCCTTTATCTTCTGCACCACCTTTAGAGATCAATTTTAGCAAAATCCTTTCTTAGTGTATGTTTACTCCATGAAAGATACATGCCTGCCAAGTTTCAAGAGAGTATGAGGTCTTATAATTAACAAACAGGAATATGTTTATCTATTACACCACTCAACCCCTCATAACTTCCTTCAGGGTCAATTTTCTCAAAACCACTTTTGTAGTAGATCTATACATGAAAAGTACATGCCTACCGTATTTTAACTCTGTAGAACTTATAGCTCAAAGATGGAATATTTATCTATAATTCTTCGCACTTCTCCTCCCTGGTTTCAATTTTCCCCAAACTCTTTCTTATTGGATCTCTACTCGATGAAAGGTACATGCTTGCCGAATTTCAAGTCTGTTTGTTCAATAGTTTAAGAACACGAATATATTTATCTATAACGCCTTTTAAACCTTCACAACTCCCTTGAGTGCCAATTTTCTCCAAATTTCTTTTGTAACGGGTGTCTACTTTTTAAAAGAAGCATGCCTGCTAAATTTCAAGTCTGTATTTTCATTAGTTCCTGAAATATCTGGTTGAATGAGTGAATGAACGATTGAGTCGTCGTTCCCCTTAGGTATTGTTTCGAATTTTGTGTAAATAATGCTTAAAATAGTGTAAATATTTTATATCTGGATGTGCAATATATTTGTATTAGATGTATTTATTTTATGTTAATTGCAATATCCGTTCCTTACATTATAATGCCGATTCAATGGAAACTTGGCGAACTCTTGGCGACAGAGCCAGTTGGCATCCTTTTCGGCGAGTTGGTGACTGTAGGAATTCTTCTGGATGTTACAAGAGAAATTTACTATTATCACCATCTACGATGCAAGCGATTTTCTTCCGAAAGATCCTTGAGGCGTATAAATAGAAAGTCAATCGCCAAAACTCAGTTAGTCTTGTTTTGACCGATGTAGAGTAGTATCGATTTGACCGTGAGGAGTCGGCTAGCAATTAGTTCGACTGTTTAATAGGACCAGCAAGTGCCTGCGAGAATAATATTTAATATACTTGTATTTTAGACATTGATGGTTTTGTCTGAATGCCGTAGAGGGTGTGAAGTTTTTCCTCAATAAATTTCCCTCGTTCCTGAAGAACTGACTTGCTCTTTACGACTTATTTGTATAAAATCCCCGAACTTCGATTTACGTAAAAGTATATAGATTAAATTAAGTTCCACTATATAACCATTATTAAGTTTTATAATAGTACATTTTGTACGATTTAATTAAATAAATAGAATATTGCACATTAAGAACTCTTATTCATAAATGTTGTGAAATCTGACAATATCTAAATCTATCTTGCATTGCAATCAATTTCAATTTCCCCTCATCCTAAACGTGACGTTGTTCACCGATTTAATTGCATCAGTTTCCCTTGTGGGGAAGCAATTTGCTGGGGCCTGTGGGACATGAACTAATCACGAACGGTGCAATGATGCCTAAGTACCATACCTATGTAAACGATGGACTTTGATCTGTGCTATCACTCTGAGAATGCGTTGAATTTCAAGCCGCTTCAAACGATGACCAAAATACGCATCAATGCCCTTTTGACCACTAGGGAAAATACCTTTTCGGATTGCTTCTGATTGATAGTTGAAGTGTTTCCATCGCTTTTGTAATTTCAAATTATAAGTCGTGTTCATTCAGTTGGAGATAATTAGTCATTTTGGTGATTGGTGGTAGATAATTGGAAGAGTTTATGTGCTGTATGGGAAATTGAGTTCGGAAACAATTACTAAATTATACACATTTATTAAATGATGTAAAAAGAAAGAAATTAGTGATGAAATATCATTCCATTTTGTTGGATGAATTATCTTAATTCGATACACAGAATGCATTTGATGCAATACTTATTATATGCATTACATATATATATATATTATATACTCTCCACAGAGGCAGAAATTCCTTGAATACTAAAGATTAAAATAAATATTTGAAATTTTTCAAAACACATTACAAAGAGATGGATTCTGCTGTATAACAAACGTAATAAAATGCTGCATTTTAAAGGACAACTTTATAAAAGAGGTTAATTAGTTTTTTTATGGTTAGCTAAATCCCTTTTCCTGCTTAAAATACTGAGCTATAAATTCATTATTAATAAAATGTTACATACCTATAGAAACATTCATAAATGCTCGAATCAAAGGACATCATTGATCTAAATGCAAATTCAAAACTTGAAAAATAAAGCCCGAGTAGTTACATTATTAAAAAGTATAAAATACACGCATATTAAAATTATTATAAACATAAATTTTAAAGTAAACACTAAAATTAAAGTATAATATCAAGATTATTTTAATTTTCTATACTATATATTTATGTGAAAAAATTATTCGGAATATAATTTAAAAAGCCGTAAAATAGCTAACTATGATTTCAGAAAGAGAAGTATTTAAATGCTGAAAAAATTCATAAAACGATGAATATTTATGTTCCGTTTATTAATACAAGCACCGTTTATTAATAAATGTAAACAAATACAGCTTAAAATTTCTTTTAGCATAACTATAAATAAAACTAATTGGTAATTTTTTCTGAACGATTTTTTTAATACAATTACTATACTTTTTTTTCTCTTTCAGTTCAGTTCAACGAATGTATTTATTTGTTTGTTATTTATAATGCT
>BMAV01011650.1:92209-102787 GCA_019973955.1 Trichonephila inaurata madagascariensis | reverse complement strand
CAGTTCAGTTCAACGAATGTATTTATTTGTTTGTTATTTATAATGCTTCTTAATATTGACGAATATATAAAATTTTTACAATGAGGTAATTTAATAAACTTTAAGCTAAAATTGCTTGTCATTAATTTTTGTACTTAATAAATTATTTTCATATTGTATTTGAATATTTAGAAAATTAGCTCGTTCAGTATTATCAGTGTTAGTCAGAGTCAGATTCAGGTAATCTGGCTAAAAATTTATATTTGATCTGAAATGGTTCTTTCTAGAATAATTAAAGCCATTTATAAAACTCGAAAAAAGGAAAGGTTTTGCCAAAATAACCATTTTTCAAAAAGCGTAATTATAGATTAGCAAGACCAATTTTAGATTATCCAATTTGTGATAAGTCTTTAATTTATTGATAGTAACTATTTTTACACTACAGATAATTTTTTCCTATTGTAGTACTAGTCTAATAAGATAATTAAGGTTAACTTAATTAATAACATTATTATAAGTATATCATTTTCATATATTTGTAAAAGTATTTTAATCATACAATTAAACAAATCTTCATAGTCTAAACTTTCTATAGAATAAACTATTTTATATATATTTCATGCAATCTACAATACTTAATATTTAATAAAGAAAGTGGAATTAATTACATTCCTTGTAACAATTCTTCAGATTTGTAAGCATAATTTGAAAAATCCATTTGCAACTGTTTTTAAATAGTTAGGTTATCCTTGAAATTTATAGGAGTAAGGAAAATATAAGGCAATGTAAAATTATTATTATCATACACATGCTTAACTTCTTACAAAATTTAGTAATACGAATATTTGGTTACCTCCCACTAATTTAATTTGCAATAAAAGACATATTATTTTCAAAATATATGTGTTGTGTGAGCATTAATCTATAATAATATTTACATTTATCAACAAAGTTACTATGGTGTTTTATAAGCATAAGATATCATTTCTCAAACTGTGGGGTGCGCCCCTAAGGGACGTGATAAATCTATGAGGGGGCGAGCATATTGAAAAGTGTAAAACAAAAGATTATTTTAAAACGAATTATTAATTTACTGAAAGTAAACAAAATACATTATGACATAATAAAAAATAAATTTAACATTTACAGTGATATAATACACTTATACATGTATCATTACTGCACAATGTAGTTATTTTATAACTAATTTAACAATTCTAAGTTAAGAGCAAGTTTGACATTCACCAGAGACCCCATGGGATTGTAACATATAAAATTATATTCAAAAATCATCACTTGTCTTTAAAAAAATGTGCGATTTATAAATAATCCCTTCACAGCCAATTAAAAGTTATTTGATTCCTCCTTAGTGCCTCCATTTTTCATGTAACGTATTCGGGGAATGAAAGGAATAAATTAGGAAATCCTCTGATATACGTAAATCCTTCGCAAACACTGTCAAGGTAATTTTATTGCATTCCAAAGACTTCGGAATAATTTTATGAATAGCAGTGCATAGAAAAGATCGTACATCGGAGAGACGTATATATACGTAAGGGACAGTTAACGTACCGGTTGAGCAAGACCTATATATACGAAGTTAAAGTCGTATTGCAGCATTAGCGTCCACGTATTGTATTGTTGAATTCAAAAGGTATTATAACATTGTCTTGCAACTTGATATTTAATGTCTTCATAAGAGATACAATACTATGAGTTCTAAGATTGAGTTTTTATCCAATTGCAAAGATTATACATAGATTCTTCAAATTCCTCCAGAAGAATAACGTATTTGATTGACCGCTTGCCTGATTATCCCGAGTTCTCTCGGGTTCATGTATATTGCAGTTAATTACTATCCCGAGAAAACTCGGGTGAAACCGAATTTGTCAGTACGATTGGTTTTATCACGTTTTTAACCTTGCCTGGAGGAAACGAAAATGATCTATTCAGTTTTTCTTGGCAGTTTGCAAAGTTTTGTTGGTTTCGCGAATCTTTTGGAAGGACGGGTCACGTGTTTTCCCTATTGTTTAGTACACATTGTCTTGTGGATTAGTGATGTATAAAGAAGGATAGTTCCATTGTGAAAAAAAAAGTAAAATAATGGCGATGATGCAAGATAGCGAAAGCAATGACTGATTATGAAAAGGTGGACATTGAAAATAGAGAAAGTGATGCTTCTGTACGTAGCCTACATTTTGTACTGTAAATCAGGAGGTTCCCGATTACCTAAGCAATTTTGAATGGAACTGAGAAAAAACAATTTCAGAAAATCATCGTAACGAGTTTTCTACCACATCAGGAGGACCCAACATTAGTCGATCACCCCTCAGGTTAACCTCAGGGCATTTTCCAGTTGTTATTCCTGCTACTGAAAAAATAACGAGACAAAGTACTCTATGCTCCCGTAAGAGAGATTCCAGAGGTAAGCCAGTAAAAAAAGAGACCAGATACCAGTGTACAGAAAGTCAGGTATCACATTGTGTTGTCTTTTATTTCAAAAACTATCATACAAATAGTAATATTTAACTCTTTATCTATTTGCCCGAGATAACTCGGGATAGTAAACTAATATTAAACTAAATGCTTTTTTTATGTAAAAAATTTAAAATTCAACTTAAAACCTGCATGTTTTATTTTGTTTCGTCACCTTGTATTTAATAATAAAATAAAAAATGTAATTATTTTTTCCAATTTTTTTCAAAAAAAAAAAAATGTACGGGAAGTGGTTAATATTTTATAATAAAGGGATGGGCAACTATAGACCCGTAAAAAGTTTTTATACGCCCAGCCAAAACAGACAGAAAATCAGCTTAAAACCAAGATTTTTTCCTGTGCGTGATCAAGGATACGTCATATATTTTTCATTATTAGAAAAACAAAGTTCCTGAAAGTGTTTCTACTAAGAGATCATCTGCAGAGTTTGGAGGATGAGGTCAAGAGAAGATTTCAGGATTTTTTTTTAAAAATTGACCCTTAATTCAGTTCGCTCTGTTATCCCTTCACTGCTGATATTGATTCAGCACCTGAGAAGCTACAGCTTCAACTTATTATTGAAGTCAGATCACAGTGTTTAGAAAATGTATAGGCCGTGGTAAGAGCACCGGACTCCAGACCGCCAAATACCCTCCGAGTACACGCGGAGCACGTGCTTGTTAAATCAGTGGGTCCAAAAGTCTTGTGGGCTGAATCACAAGTGCAGGGAACTGGAGAAAGTTTCCCTCCAGTTCAGTTTCATGCCTAAATTGTGGAGGTGGAGATAGGTGGTGTCGCCACTCTATCGTTCCTTCGGGAATTTCTCCAAGCTAAATCGTTCTGTCATCTGTATGGTGCTCAAGGCTAAAAGCCAACGACAGGCGTACATCTAGCCCATTGCCACGATGAATTTCGTGGGCCTCGATCTGACTATGTCAGACAGGTGGCATGAGCGACAACAACAACAAAAAATGTATAATGCTATGACATTGACTTTTACAAATCTCTGTCAGCTGAAAAATTACCATTTATGAAGAAATCTACGGGGAAACTGTTCTTTATATATTAGTCGACACATAGTTGTGAGCGAAGCTTTTCTTGCATTAAGATCAATGAGAAAAAATATGGATGCAAGTTGGCTGACATAAACTTGCAGACTGTGATGAGAAATTCAACAAGCAATATCACTTCTGATTTAAAATAAATTGTAGAAAAATAGGGTAGCGTATATTTGTCTCATCAATCTATTTCTAAAATTAAATGCGCTTGTAGAGATAGAACATTATGAAATTTGCTCAGTGAATAAATTAAATATGATCTCTAAAACTATTATATCTCATAAATTATTATCTTGCAATATTAAGACCTCCTGTAAAAACATGCTATGATTCTTTATTAATAAAATTTTTATATTCATCCCATTTGCAACCTGCAAATTTTGCAGTTTCTTATTGGTATATTACAAATAAATATTAAAATATTTATTTTTGTTGCATTTAAAAGCAAATTATTACATTCAAATTGCACACATTCAAATTATTAATAAACTTAACCCCTTAACTGCCGATTAAAAGTTACGCAATTCGCACCCCAATGTGTGGCAGCGTTTTTCTCACAGGAGAGTGTATATAGTTTATTGGGGAGGGGGAAGAAAAAAAGGTACAGAGATAAGCAAATTTATCTCAAGAATAAGTAAGTTCTTTAGCATCACTCAATGTCTTTTTATTGCATTGCAAAGCTGTCGGACTAGTTTTAAACACAGGCGCACAATACGAAAATACGTATTTTGGAAGGACAGATAATTCCGTCACTAGAGCACTTAACGTACGTGTTAATATGTACGCCGGAAGCAGTTAAGAAGTTAATGGAAAAAAATCAATAGTTTATTGTGGTGTCATTGTTTGTTTGTAGTATGTTAAGCAAAATTTTATAAGCTAAGATATTGCTTGCTGCCAATATCAATGTTTTTTTGTTTTTTTTTATATAAAACTATTTGTTTTAGTAATGTTTGTCTTTTTATAGTACTGTTTGCCAGGGTAAAAAAACTTATTTGGTTGTGTGGGATGTTCAACGTTTCACAAATAAAAAAAGGATGCAATAAAATAACCATTTCATTTTATTATGCTAGAGCAGATTGAAATGAAATAAAAATAAACCGATAATCAAAGTTTTTGCTTGATACTTTGCTCAGTATTTCTATTTATCTATTTTTTTTACGATTCAAAGATTATTTTAACAAACACATAAAGCTTCTAAATCTTTTATGGCTCCAATTGGCAAACTCTCTGCTTCAACATTTTATTTCCCTAACAGATTTAATGGACATTCGCATGTGCCACTTAAACATATTTGCTAAGAAACAAATACCACTTCGGTAAAAGTTCACAACACTGTTTGCCAGTGCCTTTCTTTTCAATTTTATAGTTTCATACTTGTTTATGACTCGTAAAAGAAAACTAAGTTTACAAAAATTTAGCAAAGTAACATTTATGCTTTAGTTGTTTTTTTTTTAATAAGACAGTAATTAGTATAAAAAAATCATAATTATTTCCGAAAAACCTTATACAAATATTAAATTTTTACTTTTAGGTTTTCATTTTATAAAACAAAGGGAAGTAAATCTTTATTTAGTTAATCTAAGTTTATGAAATGGTTATGAACATTAAATTACTACTCATACATTACGAGCTTTAATAACTGTTATTTACCCAGGGGATGGAGATTACCAAAACTTTACTTTCCTATACTCCATTACAGTCCATAACTAAAATTTGCATTTATTATTATATTTTGATTTATTTTACAGAAAAATAATAACTTAGAGAGTCAAATAGTGTAACCAATCTTGTTATAGTTATAACTGAGAATCCCAAGCATAAGTGTCTTCTTACAACCACTTATCTTCAGTCGAGGCCAGGTAGAATGAGAATGTAGTCGCTTGTGTGAAAAACCCTCCAAGCTCCTTGCCAATTATTTTTGCTAACGATGTGTATTGTCCTGTTCTTGTATCCTAACTTAAACTAATAAATAAATGTTACACTAAGACTCGTACTTCATTGAATCCTTTCCCCCCAAAATTATCCCCTTTATTATAATATTTTTAAGTCCAACTCTTCAATATCATATCTTCATAACTTTAACGATGATATGAGGCCCTTAATATCCAATTAGTAGTTTTAATTCTATTTTAATTGGTTTTATTTTGCATTTAGCTAAACTCGACACATCCCTTACATCTAAGATGTGTTTAAACTCGTTTATAATTAAGCCAGAAGAATCCCATGACGCAAATAGCAAAATCCCAGTAACTTTAATATTCATGTAAGTTTTAATTTTTAGAGAGAGAGCTCCTGTTAAATTTACCTATTCTGCAACAACTCAAATTTCAATGAGAAATATACGTTTATTTTCATCTTTAGATACAAAATTAAACGCCATCTTACAATTGTCTTAGCAGCTGAAATTATAAGAATTGTTGAATATCATTTCCCTCTTCTGGAATTACCAACCCATTTAAAGAAATTTATGATTCTAAAATCTTATATTGCTCTCAGAAAAGAATATTTTAAATATCCAATTAGATTTGGCATTATTTATTTTATATAATGCCGACAACAAATAAATCACAAGCAGAAAAATGTAAATAACGGCAGATAGAAAGAGATATAGCTAATTTATATTACATTACTTTTGTGTGTGAATTATATACGAATATATATAAATGTAATAAAAATCCCTAAAATATGTTTTTATTTTTTGAAAAGTCAAGAATGTTTATGGAATATCAAAAGAATTGTTACTTATAATAGTTTTAGTATAATAATTATGTTTTGTTACTGTCTTGATAAGTAGAAATCGTTTGATATAAACAAAATGAACGCCATTTGTTAAAAAAAAATATTGGATTCTAAATATGCCGAGAAAATAAAAGTCAAACTATACAAATAAATAAAAAAATGAAAATTACTAATTGCAGTTTTAAAAAAACTATTTAATATTTTATTTAATTTCTAATCGATAAATAAGAAACAATTTTTTGTTAATATTATAAGATAATGATCCCACTATATGTGGATAGTTAAAATATCCAATATTTACATGGATTATTAATAAAATTATTCTACGCAATATTTCAATATTTCCTTAAAATCAAGCAATTAACTTTAAGTTCATAAACAGTAAATATTAACTTACGTTGATTATATATTAATAACATTGGTTTGGAATTTAGAAGTTTATAAATGTTATTATTGTTTTAGTACTGCATTTTTAATTTGATACTCAAACAGACAAACTTCACTGTATGAGTTTTTAATCAACCAGAATGTGAAAAGTGATGAAAGCAGTGACGAAACCCTAGCAGATTACTGCGTTTTAAGATAAATAAAACGAAAAAATACATAAAAAATTAAAGAAATAGACATATTTGAGAATATTATTTATAAAAGCGTTCTACATGAAATTTCAAACATCCCCCAAAACATCTGTATATTTCCAAATACTCGGATTTATGTTATAAATAAAAATGGTACGTTTCCGTTTTGCCGTCACAAATATCATTAAGCAGGCTTATTTGACAACACATAATATACATATAAAAAAAATGTTGATAAATGTTACTTCTCATTGGTTTTTCATTAATTTTTTATATATTTTGAAAAAGAAATTAATGATAAGAAAATACCACTAAATCTTTTGAAAATGTGATGGTAAAAGTTTATTAGTAGGAATATTCCGTTCGGCGTCACTTGTATCATTTTTGACAAATATATCATCGGTGCCGGTGAAACGGAAAAGTACAATAAAAATATAAAAATTAAAACCTTAATATGATTTTTGCACCATTACACTCAGCAATTATTCCTCATTTTTGATAAATTGAAGTTAGCTTTTGACGATGAATGTAACATGTGAATCTTTGCCAAAAGGAAAATTCTGAATGTTTTTTTTTATAACAATTGTGGCAATTATTGGCAAAAAAAAATAAATAAATAAATAAAATAAATGGCCACTCTTCAAATTAGACAGATTTTTAACGAGTTAAAGGCTTTATTACTGATTCATGATTTCACACAGTTTATATATCCTGTATCTTAATTCAAATTTAAAATCTTCTCTATATGGTTATGATGCTATATTCTTTCTTACACTGTAATACGTCCTTTAGCAAAATGTGTGACAAGACAGCGAATAGTTCACAAGTTTTTGAAATTGTATGTTTGTTTCCTTTATTTTGGACATGAGAATAATTACATTAAAGAATATTATTGTTTAATTTTACAGGATTAAAAAAAAATTGTTTTACTACTGTTCTTTATGACATAACTTGGCATAATATATGATAATTACATGAAATAATATTAAAAAGGTCTTAAAACTAAACTCTACTGAATATTAGTCCTGCAACTATTTTGTTCGTATAGTTATTTTGTATCGCGTCAAAGCGACTCCGGCGGATGTTTAAGGGTTATCGAAATCCCTGACGTTCTAGCGTTGAGAAAAACACCATAAATAAAAAAAAAACCATTAGACATAATATTATTTTAATTTCATTGATATATTTTTTATCCATCCGGAAAAGTGACATATAATCCTCAGGGTAAAATATTTTTAAAAATTCATATTATAAGCATTTAAATTTCATGTTAATGAATTTTCATTTAAATTTCTTTATGTTCTCAGCTAAAAGGGTTGTAAAATGAGATTAAATGTCACTAACTTAAAAAAAATATGCGGTTTATTAGACTCTAAGGGGCTCACATAGCCTATTACTAATATCATAAAGTTGTATTGGATTTTTCAGGAGATAAGCTATTTTTCGTGCACAATATATCAAGAAAATTCCATGATTTAAAAATATTATTATAAGTTAGATAAAGTAAATGTTAGAAAAACAATTTAAAACTCTCCACATTTTTATATATAATTTCTTCTTCTCCCAAATATTTAAGTTTCTTTATATTTTTCTAACGGTTCTAACATCAAACGCTTAAAAACACCTTTTTAACTTAATCAGATACCTTGAAAAAATTCTTGAATTATAATTAATTAATTTTGTTCATAGATAGCACATCGTTTTAGAAATTTTTATATGCCACAATAGCACATTATTGAAATAAGTTCCTTCCAGTATCGCTTTATTGCTTATGAAAAAGTCACAACGCAGAATATTACTTGACACTAATTTCAGACAATCTCTTTCAATAAATTTTATTTCTAGATTATATTTATAATGATTATTGCTTTTAAAATGTTAGCATTTACGTACTTACATTGTTATTTTACCCAGCACAAATAAATTACAGAGAGAAATAAAACTCTCCTTCCTAACCCAAGAAGTTTTAAGCAAATCATAAGTAGTAAGATAAGCCACAAATGGACCTTTAGCTGTTATGTGGGTTTTTTGACTTGGTAATGTAATTTTCTACTACTAACAGCACCATCACCAGTAATGGGCTGCTTGTATTATCAAGGTAACAATGTTTTCTCTGCGGGAGTTAGATTTCTGTACTTGAAGTGCACATCCACCTTGCTTTCTACTTTTTACATTAGATTATGGGTGTCTAAACTATGACCATTTGAGGGCTACATTACAAAAAAAAACTTTTTTTTGCTGGACCACACATACAATTTTTTTTTACTAATTGAAATAAAAATTAACTCTATGTAATATTAAAATATACTAACTTATTATATTTTTAATTTGAATTAGATATATATAGGTTCATTTTTTTCCTTAAATTTGTAAAAGATTCGTTTTTTTTAGTTTGTATTTCATAAAGATGGAAAAAACTCAAATTAATGAGATGCATGAATTTGCTTTTGTTGAACAAGCAAATCGAAATTGTTTTCAATGGAAGAGTTTGTAATTCTTAATGTATTTCCAAGATGTTTGTCAGTGACCTTTGACCTATTTTTGTCTTTTATATGCTTCATTCTTGAAAATAATGGTTCACAGATATAGGAACTGACAAACGCTGAATATTTATGTTCATTATTTAAGGCGGAGTAGATAACCTTTATAAAGCTCCAGTAAGGTAACATTCCCAAATATTTTTTCAATTCCTACTATTAGCTCGCACTGTGTACACATTTATTTATTTATATATTTGTATATTTATTTATTTATCTTGGTGGAATTTTCTATCATTAATAAAATACATTTTAAAGCACTACATTTAGCTGAAATTTTATATACAGGATCATTTTTAATGACAATGCAATAATTTAATTATAATTTAAAAAAATTAATTGATTAAAACTAACTATTTAAAGAAATACAAATACAGTCACGTTGGCGACTTAGCGACCCTTTTGGCGACTTGTGTAAAAACTTGAAAAGGTTTTTTTCTCACGTGTTAAAGCATTCCGTTGGACTGAAATTAAAAGGACAATACAATACTTTAATGATAATTAAAAAAACTAATTACCATTTAATGTTGTGATTATGTCCTATATATATATACATATTTATATTAATTGTAACTATTTAATAAAAAGTAGCTAAAATAAAATTTTTCGTTTTTGATCTAAGAAGGAATAGACTTAAAAACTATTTTTTGTGATTAATTACTTGTTTCAGTTGAATGCCACTTTGCAGTTCAATGTATTTCATTTGAAGATTTAAAGTTAAATTGCTATCTAGTGGATTTACACATAATTCGAAACATAAATTCTCATGACATAAGATGTTTTTATCTGAATTTTTATCTCAAAATAAATATCAACGAATCGATTATATATGAAAAATATTGCAAACATCTATTTTTTAATAAATGTGTAAATTTAAATATTTTCATAATTTGCGTTTGGGCCGTACTTTAGACTAGAATGCATAAAATTATTCGCCAAAATGTTCAATTTTATCGTAAAAGAGCTTAATGAATTTGGCATCAAAGTAAATCAGAGAGCAATTAATTGACAAATAATTGTATTCCTTCAGTATAAAACAAGTTAAATTTTTGTGTGCACGTTATTGTTTAAGAAAAGTATACAAAGCATTTCTTTTTTGTAAAAAAATAAACGCAAAAAACCACAATAAAAACTAACGTTCAAAGCCATTGCTCTGCATATAGCCAGGAAATTGTAAAGAAACATTTTAGGAGCTAAGATTTTACAGACACA
>BMAV01011650.1:44527-82209 GCA_019973955.1 Trichonephila inaurata madagascariensis | reverse complement strand
AAGTGATGCTTCTGTACGTAGCCTACATTTTGTACTGTAAATCAGGAGGTTCCCGATTACCTAAGCAATTTTGAATGGAACTGAGAAAAAACAATTTCAGAAAATCATCGTAACGAGTTTTCTACCACATCAGGAAGACCCAACATTAGTCGATCACCCCTCAGGTTAACCTCAGGGCATTTTCCAGTTGTTATTCCTGCTACTGAAAAAATAACGAGACAAAGTACTCTATGCTCCCGTAAGAGAGATTCCAGAGGTAAGCCAGTAAAAAAAGAGACCAGATACCAGTGTACAGAAAGTCAGGTATCACATTGTGTTGTCTCTTGTTTCAAAAACTATCATACAAATAGTAATATTTAACTTTTTATCTATTTGCCCAGGATATCTCGGGATAGTAAACTAATATTAAAACTAAATGTTTTTGCCTATGTAAAAAAATTAAAAATTCAACTTAAATCCTGCATATTTTATTTTGTTTCGTCACCTTGTATTTAATAATAAAATAAAAAATGTAATTATTTTTTGCAATTTTTTTCAAAAAACAAAACAAAATTATACGGGAAGTGGTTAATATTTTATAATAAAGGGATAGGCAACTATAGACCCGTAAAAAGTTTTTATACGCCCAGCCAAAACAGACAGAAAATCAGCTTTAAACCAAGATTTTTTCCTGTGCGTGATCAAAGATACGTCACATAGTTTTCATTATTAGAAAAACAAAGTTCCTGAAAGTGTTTCTACTAAGAGATCATCTGCAGAGTTTCGAGGATGAGATCAAGAGATCTCAGGATTTTTTAAAAATTGAGCCTTAATTCAGTTCACTCTGTTATCCCTTCACTGCTGATATTGATTCAGCACCTGAGAAGCTACAGCTTCAACTTATTATTGAAGTCAGATCACTGTGTGTAGAAAATTTATAGGCCGTGGGTAGCCTAGTGGTTAGAGCACCGGACTCCGGACCTCCAAATACCCTCTGAGTACTCGCGGAACACGTGCTCGTTAAATCAGTGGGTCCGAAAGTCTTGTGGGCTGAATCACGAGTGCAGGAAACTGGAGAAAGTTTCCCTCCAATTCAGTTTTTCATGCATAAATTGTGGAGGTGGAGATAGGTGGTATCGCCACTCGATCGTTCCTTCGGGAATTTTTCCGAGCTAAACCGTACTGTCACCTGAATGGTGCTCAAGGCTAAAAGCCAACGACAGGCGTACATCTAGCCCATTGCCACGATGAATTTCGTGTGCCTTGATCTGACTATGTCAGACAGGTGGCATGAGCAACAACAACAACAGAAAATGTATAATGCTATGACATTGACTTTTACAAATCTCTGTCAGCTAAAAAATTACCATTTATGAAGAAATCTACGGGGAAATTGCTCTTTATATTTTCGTCGACAAATAGCTGTGAGCAAAGTTTTTCTTGCATTAAGATCAATGAGAGCAAATATGGATGCAAGTTGGCTGACATAAACTTGCAGACTGTGGTGAGAAATTCAACAAGCAATATCTCACTCCTGATTTAAAATAAATTGTAGAAAAATAGGGTAGCGTATATTGGTCTCATCAATCTATTTCTAAAATTAAATGCGCTTGTAGAGATAGAACAATATGAAATTCGCTCAGTGAATAAATTAAATATGATCTCTTAAACTATTATATATCATAAATTATTATCTTGCAATATTAAGACCTCCTGTAACAACATGCTATGGTTCTTTATTAATAAAATTTTTATATTCATTCCATTTGCAATCCTGCAAATTTTGCAGTTTCTTATTGGTATATTACAAATAAATATTAAAATATTTATTTTTGTTGCATTTAAAAGCAATATTTAAAAGCAAATTATTGCATTCAAATTGCACACATTCAAATTTTTAATAAACTTAACCCCTTAACTGCCAATTAAAAGTTATGCAATTCGCACCCCAGTGTGGCAGCGTTTTTTTCACAGGAGAGTGTATATAGTTTATTGGGGAGGGGGAAGAAAAAAAAGGTACAGAGATCAGCAAATTTATCTCAAGAATAAGTAAGTTCTTTACCAACACTGGCATTGTCTTTTTATTGCATTGCAAAGCCGTCAGACTAGTTTTAAACACAGGCGCACAATACGAAAATACGTATTTTGGAAGGACAGATACATCCGTCACAAGCACTTTAGGTACGTGTTGATGTATACACCGGAAGCAGTCAAGAGGTTAATGGAAAAAAACCAATAGCTTATTGTGGTATCATTGTTTGTTTGTAGTATGTTAAGCAAAATTTTATAAGCTAAAACATTGCTTGCTGCCAATATCAATATTTTTTTATATAAAACTATTAGTTTTAGTAATGTTTGTCTTTTTATAATACTATTTTCCAGGGTAAAAAACCACTTATTTGGTTGTGTGGGATGTTCAACGTTTCACAAATAAAAAAAGGATGCAATAAAATAACCATTTCATTTTATTATGCTGGAGCAGATTGAATTGAGATAAAAATAACCGATATTCAAAGTTTTTACTTGATACTTTGTTTAGTATTTCTATTTATCTATTTCTTTTACGATTCAAAGATTATTTTAACAAACACATAAAGCTTCTAAATCTTTTATGGCTCAAATTGGCAAACTCTCTGCTTCAACATTTTATTTCCCTAACAGATTTAATGGACATTCGCATGTGCCACTTAAACATATTTGCTAAGAAACAAATACCACTTCGCTAAAAGTTCACAACACTGTTTGCTAGTGCCTTTCTTTTCAATTTTATAGTTTCATACTTGTTTATGACTCGTAAGAGAAAACTAAGTTTAAAAAATTTAGCAAAGTAACATTTATGCTTTAGTTGTTTTTTTTTAATAAGACAGTAATTAGTATAAAAAATCATAATTATTTCCGAAAAACCTTATACAAATACTAAATTTTTACTTTTAGGTTTTGATTTTATAAAACAAAGGGAAGTAAATCTTTATTTAGTTAATCTAAGTTTATAAAATGGTTATGAACATAAAATTACTACTCATACATTACGAGCTTTAATAACTGTTATTTACCCAGGGGATGGAGATTACCAAAACTTTACTTTCCTATACTCCATTACAGTCCATAACTAAAATTTGCATTTATTAATATATTTTGATTTATTTTACAGAAAAATATTATCTTAGAGAGTCAAATAGTGTAACCGCTCTTGTTATGGTTATAACTGACAATCCCAAGCAGAAGAAGTGCCTTCTTACAACCACTTATCTTCAGTCGAGACCAGGTGAAATGAGAATGTAGTCGCTCGAAAAACCCTCCAAGCTCTTTGCCAATTATTTTTGCTAACGATGTGTATTTTCCTCTTCTTGTAACCTAACTTAAACTACTAAATAAATGTTACACTAAGACTGATACTTCATTGAATTCTACTCCAAAATTATCACCTTTTATATAATCTTTTTAAGACCAAAACTTCAATATCTTATCTTCATAACTTTAACGATGATATCAGGCCCTTAATATCCAATTAGTAGTTTTAATTATATTTTAATTGGTTTTATTTTGAATTTAGCTAAACTCGATACATCCCTTACATCTAAGATGTGTTTAAACTCGTTTAAAATTAAGCCAAAAGAATCCCACTACGCAAATAGCACAAAATCCCAGTAACTTTAATATTCATGTAAGTTTTAATTTTTAGAGAGAGAGCTTCTGTTAAATTTACCTATTCTGCAACAACTCAAATTTCAATGAGAAATATACGTTTATTTTCATCTTTAGATACAAAATTAAACGCCATCTTACAATTGTCTTAGCAGCTGAAATTATAAGAATTGTTGAATATCATTCCCCTCTTCTGGAATTACCAACCCATTTAAATAAATTTATGATTCTAAAATCTTATTGCTCTCAGAAGGGAATATTTTAAATATCCAATTAGATTTGGCATTATTTATTTTATATAATGCCGACAACAAATAAATCACAAGCAGAAAAATGTAAATAACGGTAGATAGAAAGAGATATAGCTAATTTATATTACATTACTTTTGTGTGTGAATTATATACGAATATATATAAATGTAATAAAAATAACTAAAATATGTTTTTATTTTTTGAAACGTCAAGAATGTTTATGGAATATCAAAAGAATTGTTACTTACAATAGCTTTAGTATAATAATTCTGTTTTGTTATTGTATTGATAAGTAGAAATCGTTTGATATAAATAACATGAACGCCATTTATTAAAAAAAATATTGGATTCTAAATATGCCGAGAAAATAAATAAATAAGAGAAAATTACTAATTGCAGTTTTAAAAAAACTATTTAATATTTTATTTAATTTATAATCGATAAATAAGAAACAATTTTATGTTAATATTATAAGATAATGATGCCACTATATATGAATTGTTAAAATATCCAATATTTACATGGATTATTAATAAAATTATTCTACGCATTATTTCAATATTTCCTTAAAATCAAGCAATTAACTTTAAGTTCATAAACAGTAAATATTAACTTACGTTGATTATATATTAATAACATTGGTTTGGAATTTAGTAGTTTATAAATGTTATTATTGTTTTAGTACTGCATTTTTAATTTGATACTCAAACAGACAAACTTCACTGTATGAGTTTTTAATCAACCAGAATGTGAAAAGTGATGAAAGCAGTGACGAAATCCTAGCAGATTACTGCGTTTTAAAATAAATAAAATGAAAAAAATACATGAAAAATTAAAGCAATAGACATATTTGAGAATATTATTTATAAAAGTGTTCTACATGAAATTTCAAACATTAACAAATACATCTGTATTTCCAAAATCTCGGATTTATGTTATAAATAAAAATGGTACTTTTCGTTTTAGCCGTCACAAATCTCGTTAAGCAGGCTTATTTGACAACAACACATACTATACACATAAGAAAATGTTGATAAATGTTACTTCTCATTCGTTTTTCATTAATTGTTTATGTATTTTGAAAAAGAAATTAATGATAAGAAAATACCACTAAATGTTTTGAAAATGTGGTGGAAAAAGGTTATTAGTAGGAATATTCCGTTTGGCGTCACTTGTATCATTTTTGGCAAATATATCACCTGTGCCGGTGAAAAAGAAAAGTACAATAAAAATATAAAAATTAAAACCTAATATTATTTTTTATACCATTACACTCAGCAATTATTCCTCATTTCGGATAAATTTAAGTTTGCTTTTGACGATGAGTGTAACATGTGAATCTTTGCCAAAAGAGAAATTCTGAATGTTTTTTTTTATAACAATTGTTGAAATTATCTCTAAAAAAAAAAAAAAAAAAAAAAAAAAAAAAAAAAAAAAAAATGGCCACACTTCAAATTAGACAGACTTTTAACGAGTTAAATGCTTTATTACTGATTCATGATCTCACACAGTTTATATATCCTGTATCTTAATTCAAATTTAAAATCTTTTCTATCTGGTTATGATGCTATATTTGTTCTTACACTGTAATACGTCCTTTAGCAAAATGTGTGGCAAGACAGCTAATAGTACACAAGTTTTTGAAAAATATATGTTTGTTACCTTCATTTTGGACATGAGAATAATTACATTAAAGAATATTATTGTTTAATTTTACAAGATTAAAAAAATTGTTTTACTACTGTTCCTTATGATATAACTTGGCATAATATATGATAATTACATGAAATAATATTAAAAAGATCTTAAAACTAAACTCTACTGAATATTAGTCCTGCAACTATTTTGTTCGTATAGTTATTTTGTATCGCGTCAAAGCGACTCCGGCGGATGTTTAAGGGTTATCGAAATCCCGGACGTTCTAGCGTTGAGAAAAACACCATAAATAAAAAAAAAACATTAGACATAATATTATTTTAATTTCATTGATACATTTTTTTATCCATCCGGAAGCGACATAATCCTCAGTGTAAAATATTTTTAAAAATTCATATTATAAGCATTTAAATTTCATGTTAATGAATTTTCATTTAAATTACTTTATGTTCTCAGCTAAAATGGTTGTAAAATGAGATTAAATGTCACTAACTTAAAAAAAATATGCGGTTTATTAGACTAAGGGGCTCACATAGCCTATTACTAATATCATAGAGTTGTATTGGATTTTTCAGGAGATAAGCTATTTTTCGTGCACAATATATCAAGAAAATTCCATGATTTAAAAATATTATTATAAGTTAGATAAAGTAAATGTTAGAAAAATAATTTAAAACTCTCCATTTTTATATATAATTTCTTCTTCTCCCAAATATTTAAGTTTCTTAATATTTTTCTAACGGTTCTAACATCAAACGCTTAAAAACACCTTTTTAACTTAATCGGATACCTTGAAAAAATTCTTGAATTATAATTAATTAATTTGTTCATAGATATAGCACATCGTTTTAGAAATTTTTATATAACAAAAAATAGCACATTATTGAAATAAGTTCCTTCCAGTATCGCTTTATTGCTTATGAAAAAGTTACAACACAGAATATTACTTGACACAAATTTCAGACAAACCCTTTCAATAAATTTTATTTCTAGATTATATTTATAATGATTATTGCTTTTAAAATGTTAGCATTTACGTACTTACATTGTTATTTTACCCAACAAAAAGAAATTACAGAGAGAAATAAAACTCTCCTTCCTAATCCAAGAAGTTTTAAGCAAATCAGAAGTAATAAGATAAGCCACAAATGGACCTTTAGCTGTTATGTGGGTTTTTTGACTTGGTAATGTAATTTTCTACTGCTAACAGCACCATCACCAGTAATGGGCTGCTTGTATTATCAAGGTAACAATGTTTTCTGCGGGAGTTAGATTTTTGTACTTGAAGTACACATCCACACCTTGCTCTCTACTTTTTACATTAGATTATGGGTGTCTAAACTATGACCATTTGAGGGCTACATTGCAAAAAAAACCTTTTTTTTTGCTGGACCACACATACATATTTTTTTTTACTAGTTGAAATAAAAAATAACTCTATGTAGTTATATTAAAATATACTAACTTATTATTTTTTTTGGTTTGAATTAGATATATATATATATATATATATATATATATATATATATATATATATAGGTACATTTTTTCCTTAAATTTGTAAAAGATTCGTTTCATTTAGTTTGTATTTCATAAAGATGGAAAAAATTCAAATTAATGAGATGCATGAATTTGCTTTTGTTGAAAAAGCAAATCGAAATTGTTTGCAATGGAAGAGTTTGCAATTCTTAATGCATTTTCAAGATGTTTGTCAGTGACCTTTGACCTATTTTTGTTTTTTATATGCTTCATTCTTGAAAAAAATTATTCACAAATATAGGAACTGACAAACGCTGAATATTTATATGTTCATTATTTAACGCGGGGTAGATAACCTTTATAAAACTCCAGTAAGGTAACATTCCCAAATCATTTTTCAATTCCTACTATTAGCTCGCACTGTGTACATATTTTTATTTATTTATTTATTTATATATTTGTATATTTATTTATTTATCTTGGTGGAATTTTCTATCGTTAATAAAATACATTTTAAAGCACTCAATTGAGCTGAAATTTTATATACAGGATCATTTTTAATGACAATGCAATAATTTAATTATAATTAATAAAAATTAATTGATTAAAACTAATTATTTAAAGAAATACAAATACAGCCACGTTGGCGACTTAGCGACCCTTTTGGCGACTTGTGTCAAAATTTGAAAAGGTTTTCTTCTCACGTGTTAAAGCATTCAATGAGGTTGATTCATGTGACGTCATAGTCACATGATAGAGAAAACCACGTGATTCTAGCCAATCAATTCAAAAACTCATGTGACGTCATAGTCACACGATAAAAACTATATCTTGTGTTTCCAACTAATCAGTTCACGCGCTCCGGTGTTGCCAAGAGTTTTGCTCTTTGCAGAAACTCTCTTAAAAAGTACATATGCATACAAAATGCATTTTATTTAAAAGTATAAATATAAAATATGATTTTATTTTTAATTTAAAAAAAATCTTTTTTAAGAAATTTATTTCTCCTAACATTTAAACATCTTTACTCAAATATGAAATTTAAAATTTTACCAGAGTTTTACAAAAAGAACAAGTACAATTAGTTTAATGTTTGTTTTGAATTCAATGGAAAACACGTGTTTGTTTTTATCACGTGACTTCATGAATCAAGCCCATTGGACTAAAATTAAAAGGACAATACGATACTTTAATGATGATTTAAAAAAATTATTACCACTTATTCTTGTGATTCTGTCCTATGTATATACATATTTATATTAATAGTAACTATTTAATAAAAAGTAGCTAAAATAAAATTTTTAGTTTTTGATCTAAGTAGGAATTGACTTAAAAACTATTTTTTTTTTGTATATTACTTGTTTCAGTTGAATGCCACTTTGCAGTTCAATGCATTTCACTTGAAGATTTAAAGTTAAGTTGCTATCAAGTGGATTCACACATAATTCGAAACGTAAATTCTCATGACATACTGAGATGTTTTTACCTGAATTTTTATCTCAAAATAAATGTTAACGAATCGATTATATATGAAAAATATTGCAAACATCTATTTTTTTAATAAATGTGTAAATTTAAATATTTTTAAATATAAATTTAATTATAAACTAGAATGCATATAATTATTCGCCAGAATGTTTAATTTTACCGTTAAAGGACTTAATGAATTCGGCATCAAAATAAATCAGAGAGCAATTAATTGACAAATAACTGTATTCCTTCAGTATAAAACAAGTTAAATTTTTGTGTGCACGTTATTGTTTAAGAAAAGCATAAAAAGCATTTCTTTTTTGTAAAAAAATAAACGCAAAAAACCACATTAAAAACTAACGTTCAAAGCCATTGCTCTGCATATAGCTAGGAAATTGTAAAGAAACATTTTAGGAGCTAAGATTTTACAGACACACCAAGTTTCTAATTGTGAGAGCCATTCCATTGGTGACATCATCCAGTGGTGGCTCCTGCTATCAAATATTTGACGCTAGAATTTGTTCAGTTAAAACTCTCGTAGAATGCTGAACAAAATTTTTTTTTATTGATTTAATTTGGTCGAGAGTTGTTTTTACTAATGCTATCTGTCTAATGTCTGTCAGATTGAGCCCCGCAAAATTCATCGCGTCTAAGGGTTAGATGTACGCCTGCCGTTATCAGTAGCTTTGAGGAGGATAGCCCATACAGGGGACATTTCGTTTTTGTCGAGAGTACCAGAGCCAAATTGATACTCAAGAGATATTTTATATTCCTCATAATCATCTGACACGTGTGCCTGTGATTTTCACATCCAAAAAATCTGTCGACTCTCACCGGGATCAAGCTAACTTCCTGGGAATTACGAATCGGGCACTCTACTTCTACGCCAAGGAGCCGACTGAAAAGTTGTTATAAAAGGCTGTGCATTTCTTAAACATTTTGAACTGTATAAAGTAAATTTTAACAGAGCACCGTAATCTAGTTTAGAGCTACAGAATTATTCATTAGGTTTTTCATGATATACCACTATACTCTTTTTATTAATTTAAACTGTTTGATGAATATTAGGTATTAAGTTGATCAATGATACTATGATTATTAACCTATGATCCCCTAAGTCCCTACACGCACCCAAAAAGAAAAAAAATGCCTTTTTTTAAATAAAAATGTTGCATTCATGTATGATTTCTGTATGAGGACAAGAACATTAACTTTATTTATTTTCCATACATTGCACTGTTGTACAGCATCATGCCTTAATTTAAAGATTCTGAAAGCAATTAATCCAGTGCACTCAAACTTTCACTATTCGAGATCCATTATTCTCAATCATAGTTTTTATCTCGCCCTCCCTCCATACAATAACAATGTGTTGAATTCAATAGTAATGTACTTCGGCACTAAAGCAACAATACGACTTTAATATCTTAAATGCAACCGACGTATAAAAACGTCTCGCTCAATCGAAATAATAATTGCTCCTCTAGTTTATAAAATTCTTATCGAAGTACGATCTTTTCTATGCACTGCTATCTATAAAATTATTGCGAAGGCTTTGGAATTCAATAAAAAGACTTTGACAGTATTCCTAGGATTTGCTTTTTTGATCCTTTTCTGTCCCCCTCTAATGCCCCACAGGCACGCATCCACGTGGAAAAGTGTGGCATTGGGAAGCCAATCGGTAATTTTTAATCGGCAGTTAATGAATTAATTGTAAGCCGTACAAATTATCCAGTTTAATACTAATTTTTAGTTATAATTTTTTATATGACAAGCCCATTGTGTCACTAGTAGTTATTAAACTTGATCTTAACATAGTGTTGCTAAATTAAATATAAAACACATTGTGCAGTACTAATACATCTATAAGTGTATTATATCAATGTAAATGCATGTTTCATTTCTTATTATGTCATAATGTGTTGTGTATGTTTACTTTTCATAAATTAATAATCTTCTTAAATAATCTTTTGTTTTTGACTCTTCAATATGCTCGCGCCCCCTCGTAGAGTTATCACGCCCCCCTCAGGGGGCGTGCCCCACAGTTTGAGAAACGCTGAATTAATGTAGTTTTAATCTGTGTAATTTTAACCCAAACCTATACATGTGCCTTTATAAAATATTTTTTAAATAAAATATTGAAAGAATAATATTTTTTGTATATTGTAAATCTTCACGAAACGTATTTACATTTCTTTTTATATTTAAAGATTTATAGACTCTAAAGACACTATTTTACAATAAGCACTTCTGATGACTCCAGCGTATTCCCCAAGGTGATTTATCTACATAAAGGCTATGTAAATTTTATTTCATCTTACTGATCCCTAAAAGCCTCTTGGAGAAATATACTTTTAAAAAGTATTCAGTGGTGTGTATTGATTCTAAGGAGGTATAGGGTGCTTCGAAATAAAGAAATTCTATTTTTATGATCAAGAGATTGAATTGAAAGTTTCAAATATAACGGAATTGAGTTCTTGAAATATATCTATCAGCAACCTGTTTCACCTTTCTGTAGTGTTTTAGGTATGAATTATTCAAATACTTCAATATTTCATTCAAAAGTTTGCATTAAGAAATCTTAAATGGGCAAAGCTTATTTTATATAAGGAAAAAAAATCACTGCGCATATTATCATAAATTTCTTTCTTTTCTTTCAGTTTGAGCACTTTTCTAAGAAAATGAAGAATAAAAAGTAGTATTTTACGAATTTTTTTTTTCAAAAAGTATTTTATCTACAATGCTTTATTCTTTGGCTATAAAATATACTTGCTTTGTATGCAGTTTTCTAAGAATACGAATATAATGTATGTATATAAATAATTTAGTTCAAAATTATGCAAAAAGTGACATACGTTTAACAAGAAAACGCTTTAGACAAAAAATAGGTTAATACGAAATCATATATCGGTCCCCACAAACTGCTATGTATTTCCATTATTTTTCTCTTAACACGAAATGAAAATCTCTTAACACGAAAAGATTAGAGAAGGAGGATGTTGAAACTGAACTGATATTTAATGAAATTTATGAGAAGGTTTTTGTATTATTGACCTATTCTACAGTAAAATCGGTTGATTGATTGATTGAATATTAACGTCGCACTGTTCATGTACACGAGGGCGTTTGGCGACGGATCACGTAATTTTTAATCATGGTCAAGTGACGTGGACGACACCTGAGCTGGCACCCCCTCTCCTAAATACCACACCACACCAACGGGAGAACGTTTCAGCTCTCTACAAATTAAACGTGCATCGCTGCCCTACACGGCGGGTCTTTAGTGGAATTGGGTTCGAACTCGCGACAAGGCAAGCCACGATCCGATACCTATACCACTTGGCTACCGCAGCCACTACAATATCATCGGAAAAATTATTTCCAGTAAATGATGATAATGTGTTTAAAGCCCCAATTATGGCAGACAAAAACATTTTGAAGTTTAATTAAAGTTCAAAAATTTCATTGGTGCTGATTCTGACCATGAAAATGAAATAAATTATGCAGTTCCTGGACATACGTCATCCGAAATGTGAAACGTCATCAAAGGTGAAATGAAAAACAAAATGGTTGACATCGAACAATTTGTTGTCAATTTGGTTCTAAGAAAGACAATGCAAAGAAAAATACCAGACTATTTTTTTAAAAATACAATAAATTGTTTGTTATTTAAAAAAATGAGAAAACGGTGTATTAAGTTTCATTAAGTTCTTGTGAATGCTTTTGTTTGATCGATTTTTATAAAATGCATGCATATATACATATATTTGCAAGTAAAACGCAAATAAACTTAATTTCGTTGTACATATGTTTTTTTACAATATCCTTTAGCCCGAAATTCTTTTAAGGTATCCGACTACGTTCGGAACCGTGATATTAAAAAAGCGCATAAATGGACAATTTCCATGATATTTAGTGTCACTTAGATTAGAATACATGTATAAATTTGTTTAAAGGACATTTTGAGAAAAAAAATTATTTAAATACAATATTTCGGCAAAAAATTAGCTTAGAATACTCTTTATTCAAAATGCTCTCCTTTTGTGAAAAATGCTTTTATTATAATACTATTTTGCCTGTCTATAGCTCAGACCTCTGTACAAAGGCTCAAATATGAAGTTTAATAAATTCACATTATTTTCAGTGTTACAACCCACTGAAATAATTATCGGCGATTTTTTCTTAAAATGTCTCCCCTCTGTTGTCGTAAAACATAGATAAACCAACTTTTAAATTATATACTTCAAAAATTCTAGTTGAGCCTCGTTACAGAGATGTGAGCTATATACAAGCAAAATATTATTATAATAGAATCATTTTTCACAAAAGGAGAATGTTTTGAAAATGGGTCATTCTATGTCCATTTTTTGTCAAAATATGGTACTTAAATAAATTTTTTGTGTACTTCTATTCTTAAAAAAATTTATATACATTTTCTAATCTAATTGACACTAAATATTATAAATATTATCCATTTATACGCTTTTGCAAAATCACGGTTTCGAACGTAGTCAGATACCTTAACATGAAAAAATATTTTAGCTCCCTCAGTCTCGTGTTAATCGATTTTCACTGTAAGTGTACATATTAAATAAATGTTGGTACTTATTCTTCAAAAAATCAGATTATTAAATTTCTTATCGACAAAAATCAGTAAAACTAAACTAAATTACATGACATATAAGAAGCTCGAAACAGAAATGTGTATCTTCTCTTCTTTAGTTATTCCGTATTACTGTTTATCGACGAAAAAACTAACTATACATTCAATGCATATTTCGCGAACTATACTTATGGTATCCGATTACGTTCGGAACCGTGATTTTAAAAAATCGCATAAATAGATAATTTTCATGATATTTAGTGTCACTTAGATTAGAATACATGTATAAAATTGTTTTATGGATATGTTAACAAAATAAATTATTTAAATACAATATTTTGGCAAAAAATGATTTTAGAATAATCTTTTTTCAAAATGCTCTCCTTTTGTAAAAAATGCTTTTATTATAATACTTTTTTGCCTGTCTATAGCTCAGACCTCTGTACAGAGGCTCAACTAGAATTTTTTAAAAATTCACATTATTTTCACAGTTACCACCCATTGGAATAATTACTGGCGTTTTTTTCTTAAAATTGCTCCCCTCTGTTGTCGTAAAATATGGATAAACCCACTTCTAAGTTATATATTTCAAAAATTCTAGTTGAGCCTCTGTACAGAGGTCTGAGCTATATACAGGCAAAATATTATTATAATAGAAGCATGTTTCACAAAAGGAGAACATTTTGAAAAAAGCTTATTCTAAGTGAATTTTTTGCCAAAATATTATATCTAAATAATTTTTTGTCACAATTTCCTTAAAACAATTTTATACATGTATTCTAATATAAATAACACTAAATATCATGAAAAGTATCCATTTATGCGCTTTTGCAAAATCATGGTTCCGAACATAGTCGGATACCTTAAAGAACGTTCTACACATGTACTATGCCTTTCACATTCTACAAATATACATATGTTTTGTAGGAATACTGAAGGATATTCCTTGCGCATAATTCAAAAGATAATATTAGGGTTTGACATAATGGTGGATAAGTTTTGATGCTTTATCTTTGTTATTTCAATTTAAAATCAAGTAATAAGAACAATAGGTATGTTTTCACATACTTTTATAATTTGATTTTTTTACTAAGCATACAATTAATAAGCGTTAATTTAACATATTTTTTAAACAAATCAAAAACGTTTCACATTTTTCCCAGTGTTTCACAGCATTAAGAGAAACTCTATGTAAGGATAAACAGATATATATGGATAGTGAAAATAACCCTGTCAGGAAATGTCATATTTCCTTACGAAAATGAAATTTGAGAGTACATCTAAATTCTTAGAGTGAGATAACGAAAAATATTTGGCACACACACAGTAACTATTCTTAATAGATTTCAAAAAAAGATAACCATAGACTTTCAAAATTAGAAAAAAGTTTACAATTTTATTTACAGTCAAGTTTATGATAGATTTAAGTTGTGACATAAGAAAAAATAAAAATATTTCCTTTTACATAAGTTAATTCTTTGAAAAAAATCCTTGTAGGAATTTTTATTGCTATAAATAACACGCAGACGATTTTGTAACTTATTTTTTCTTAAGCAGAATTTTTTAAATGCAAAGATATTCGTTGAAAATAAAATAACTTTTTTGGTCAATATGTGTTCACTGTAAAGCTCTGTTTTTTTAAAAAACTCATACGAATCTTGTTCGAAACATTGCATATTTTGTATCATTTTTAAATAAAAATAATTCTATCATTATGTTTTTCCTTGCACTCATTTTTAAATAAATAACTGCAAGATTATTAGCAAATAAAAATGCTAATTCAAACATTAGTTTATCAAATGTTATTAGTTGAAAAAAATGTTTTAAAGTACTTTGTTTTGTGATTAATAAAAACTACTTTGATACTTTGTTTTGTGTGTGTGTGGGAGGGGGGTACACATGCGCGTCTGTGTGTGCGTGTGTGTATACATGTGTGTGTATGCGTGCGTGTTTGCGAGAGAGATCTTTAAGAACAGATAAGAAACATGCACGAATAATTTAATTTGTTCCACAATTGTTTTTTTTTATTACCATCTGTATTAAATCATCCTATATGAAAAATGTTCCTAAAAATTGCTGACAACTTCTCCAATCCCTTATTTCATCACTTTTTTTTTGGAGAGGATGTTAAATAATTAAATTAAATAAATATTTAAATTGATATTCATATGACAAAAAGAAAACCATGTGTTAGCATTCAAATAAATCTACACATGTATTATGCTGTATTTCAAAATAAATGCAATGTTTTTGCCTTGAATTCTTAAAGACACATTTTCTCAAACCCTCACTATACTGAGCAAAAAATTCGTTTGACATTCGACCTTAAAATAACCATGTATGCCGTTGAAACCTCTATATAATGCTGTATTTTCAACAAAACTGGCACAAGAGGATCTTATCAAATAAATTGTGAAATAATTTATCGATTTAGAAAAAACAAAATGCCAAGATTGACTTTCAGAGCATTAAAATAAGAACTCAGTAATTGAATTTATTTATTTATTTATTTATTTATTTTGCATATTGATTCTTATAACAGTTACCATTTCCAAATTCACCGTCTAAGTTATATTTTTCTGTAATGATTATCCTATGACTTAGACCACTTTGACTGAAGGTAATGTAATATCCCTACTACAGGGGAAAAAAGATAACAAGAGGGAAAATCCCTGTTACCGTGAAATCGTAAAACGTAAAACCGGAAACACAAGGCAGATTTGGGAAACGGAATCTCTTTCTACAAGAGCTGAAGCGAAATCTTCAAAGCATTGAAATCGAATTAGAGAAAATATCAAGCCTCCCGAGGATAGGGAATCGGGAAAACAGGAAAGGAATATTTCAGAAAAACCCTTAAGGAGAAAATGGTAGACTCGTTTTTTTTTTCTGCGAGAAAGCAAATATTTTGATAAGAAATGTCGATTGAATTTTAAATTATAGTGTGTGTGAATGCTTTAAAAAATTGTTTTCGATTATAAATTATTGTTTAATAGTAACTTATTGAATAAAAGATGCTTTTATTTCTTCAAAATATTTATTTATATTTAGATACAGTAAGAGAGCGTGATGATACTAAATAGTTTTTTTAGCTGTATTCCCCTAATGACAATTTAGTTTTATTACAAAGTAAATTAATTTCAATGAGAAATTTTCTAACTATAAAGCTTCAGGAATAGATAAATGGTATATTTTCAAACATAGAAAAAATAACAAATAGAATTTTGGTACTTAGTATTATATCCTCGACCGATTTCTTCAAATAAAAATACTTCACCAAATGCAGTGATAAGCAGCCAAAAGTAGATAAATATTTCCATCTGTCTCCTATGGCTGGGGTTGCTTAGTGGTTATGGTCATGTACTCGGGGTACAGTGTCGCGGGTTCGAGTTCTGATGCCACTGAAGATCCGCTGTGATATTAGTTGAATCTGCAGAGACTCAGCGTACTGCCACTGGCGTGGTGCAGTAGTTTGGTTGGTCTAATCCTTGTAACTTGAACGAGAGGTTCAAAATTATAGATAAGTCATGAGTAGCCATCCTGTTGTTTCATACAGTGCAACGTTGATATAACTTTCTCATTCACACTTCTGCCAAAAATAAATGCGATGAAACCTTTTGGCGACATCATTTAAATTGGCGAAGTATTTTTATTTAGTGAAAATGATTGACAGTATAATACGTAAGTACAGCAGTTTCTAATAGTTTCACGGCATTACTTCATATTCAAACTAAAGTATCTATGAAACATATTATGACCAGATTGTTAAAATAGTAAATTTATTAGCTTTTTATCTTATTATATATACATTGAAAGTAAAAGATATTTGATTAAATATCGTTTTTCATTTGCAAATGCACATAAATCATATATACTGTGTAAATCACTTATTGAGTTTTAAAAAAAACAGAAAGATTTTTTTTTTTTGTATATAAATAAGAATTTTCAATAATTCATGTCATTGACAAAATATTAAAAAAAATTTCATCTGGAGAAATTTAACCATGTTGAAAAATGCGATTGAAATCAATATATTGCATTTGTGTTGCATATAATGTCCTGAGTGTTCGTATGTATATTTTGACTAATTAAAATTTATTGAATTCATTTTGGTAGTATGTGTTTTGTCTTCTTTTAATTAAATTCTGGAAAAAAGAACACTTGAAATTCTTACCAAAGTGACCTTGAAGTCTTTAAAGCAATCAGAAAATTAATTATCTCTGTCTGGATTCATTGTTTAAATGTATCAAAAATCGCGTAATAATGCGCTCTTTTTTTTCAAATCGTGCAACCCCTTATATTTAAGAGCAATTTATTATTTTTAACGAAAAGCTTAGCTCAAAATTTCTTTTAAAGAATTCTTGTAATTTAAACTAATATAATTTTGGTTCAAAGAAAAAAAGTTCATACTGTTAAGAAAGTCATTTTTTAAAGTCGATGTATCAACTAAACATTTGCAACACAACTTTTTTTTTCTTTTGTGAAGTCTGCGTTTAATATCAAATAATTATATAACACTAGAGTTATTATTTTTATGTCTGACGCAATAAAAGACTAAAATCCAGAATGTATTTACAAAACTACATTCCCCAGATTCTTAGCTTCATTAATAAAATACCAATAACCCCAAGCCAGATAGCCCAGACCTCTGTACAGAGGATCAACTATGAATTTTGAAAAAGTCACATTATTTTCAGAGTTACAACCATTTGAAATAATAATCGGCGTATTTTCTTAAAATTTCCCCTTCTGTTTTCGTAAAACATGGATAAACCGACTTCCAAGGTATGCATTTCAAAAATTCTAGTCTAGCCTCTGTACAGAGGTCTGAGCTATACACAGGCAAAATATTAATACAATAGAAGCATTTTTTACAAAAGGAGAATATTTGGAAAAAAAGATTATTCTAAGTTGATTTTTTGTCAAAATATTGTACTTAAATAATTTTTTATTGTAATACTATTCTTAACCCAATTTTAATCAATTGTCTAATCAAAGTGACGCTAAATATCATAAATATTATCCATTTACACGCTTTTGCAAAATCACGGTTCCAAACATAGTCGGATATCTAAATTCAGCCTGCGATGCACTTTTAACTTCATCTGGAGATTGGTCTTCATTTAATAGGCACGGAACGATATGCTTACACACCCTATGCATGTCAAGATCCATAGTGAGCATCCCCTAACATGTGGCTGAGGATATCCCAACCGATTTTACTACTGTTTGAAGCCTATTCTTACGTACCACCGCAGAAACCTTTTCGAAGTTTTCAGCGGTATGGGAAGTCGGTGGCCGTCCAGAGCGTTTCTCATCTTCGACCTTTTCCCTGCCTTCTCTGAAAAATCTATGCCACTCAAAAGCTGATATTCACGATAATGTATCAGTCTTACAACTGATTCAAAATTTCGTAAGTCTCCGTAGCGCTTTTTCCCAAAGGTTCACAAAAATTAATATTTTCTTTTATTTATTTTAATCCCCAACGACAAAATACATCCCCCTACAAAATGTAATGCCATGGTGACCCACCAGTCACGTGATTTGGAACAAAGGTTTCTTAGAGAAGGGGAAAATTACAATAACACAGAAATGTTTCTGTAGTCGCTCTACTCCAAAAATTGTCCACGCCATAGGCTCAGTCCAAGAACTTTTGAATCATACTGGCAAAAAAATAATAATAATGATAATGATGATAATAATTTATTTGCTATTTAGTAGTCTACTTTACTACTAAAGCCGTGGGTAGCCTAGTAGTTAGAACATCGGACTCCAGACCGAAAGGCCTGGGTGCTCGTTAAATCAGTGGGTCCGAAGTCTTGCGAGCTGAATCCCGAGTGCAGGGGACTGGAGAATATTTCCCTCCCCTTCAGTTCCATGCCAAAATTGTGGAGGTGGAGATTGTGTGGTGGTGCTCAAGGCCAAGGACAACGACAGGGGTACATCTAGCTCCTTGCGACCATGAATTTCGTGGGCTTCGATCTGACTACGTCAGACAGGTGGCATTAGAAACTACAACTCTACAACAACACTTTACTTTCAAATTCAGCTGTAACGGTGAAGTTAACACAAAATAAATTTAATCCTAGGACTGTTTCTTAAAGATATATATATATATATATATATATTATCTTTTATTGTAGATCAATTTATATAAGTACGATTTCTTAAACATCTAAATAAATAATTTCACGATTCCGTCTTATTTCTATGCCCAAGAAAAGAATGTTCTTTGGTGGTCACTGCGGCAGGTTTTCTTCGAAATCAAATATTTACTCCCCGTTGCCAAATCCTTCAGAAAAAAGAAGTTACAGATACGAAGATTTATTTTTTTATGCACGATATTGCCAAATTATTTTCAAGACTTGTTCTTTCTCTTTAGTAATTGGGTTTTAAAAACCAGGAAGGAATTTTAAGTAGACTTTTTGACATGTACAAGAAAAAAAATGGGAAGTAGAAGGAGTTCAAATTTAATTAAATAACCAAAAGTTGAGTTTTTGCAAGAATTTATACCTTGGAAAAAAATACTGAATAAACTCTGATGGAATATGTTAGCCAGTGGTGAGATGCATTTAAACTTCAGAACCTTAAGAAAGTAGTTTTTTTTCACTTTTTTCCCCCATGATAGTGTCAAAAGAATGTTTTTTCTTGGGTCCTTTACACTAGTTTCTATATTTTGTTAGGAATTGGATTAATTGGACATCTGAAAAAATACATTTGAACTTCTTTATTTTTTTGCCAATACGGGATAGAAAAGTCTCAAGAAGCTATTGAATAAACTGGATTCTTATATATTTTCACTAGTGCTTTCCAAAAATCAATTTTTACAGTTTATAAGTTCTTTGAAAGTTTACGATTTGAGTATATTATGTAATACAATATTAAAAATAGTTTTATTATGAATAAGGGTTTACTTTGTCTTCTTTATTTTTAGTTAATGTTAAGTGAGTTCGTTTTTTCCTGTGCTACCACAATAAAACACTACAAACTCTAAGTATTTTCTTTGCTTTAGTTTAGGGTTTGCAATCCTGGGATTTCGGGATTGGGGTTCTAGAATTAGTATTGATTAGGACTACTTATTAAAAATACTTACACATCAGCATTATTAAAATTCCATAATAAACTGAAAATATAATTAAAAATTTGATTTTTAATTTGTTCTAAAACATTTAAAAGTTTATTTCGAAAATAAATTTAATTTTATTGGAACAAGTAAAAATAAAACCTAATTCATTATTAAAACAAATAAAATATTACATAATGAAACTAAAAAAAATATTTTTTTCATGTCTTGTGTTTCTGTAAGTAAGCTTTTAAAAAACGCAGATCATCCAGCGTTTCATCGTTTAAACGGTTCTTATTTTTGTTACAAATTGCCCTGCCAAAGAAAATGCTCGTTAGGATTCTAAAGTAGTAGGTGTTATCGGCATTAAATAGGAGTAAGTTCTTTTCACGAAGTCACCACGCCTCCTTCCATTTTCAAAAAAACAAAGATGTTTTTTTTTCTTGTATTTAATGACAGTCTAAAATCTAATACACTGCATTGCTGCATGTCTCTCTTTTTGATAACTTTCTCCAGCTCTTCTGCTACACTTAATGGTTTTTGTGTATAAATTGATTCACAGTTATTGAATCAGAATATCTTCGGGCTAATTATCAAACTGCGTAACCCCATCTGGGGATGCTAATTTGATACAGTAGGGCTAGGCGCCAAGTTGTTGTTTATGTTCGCCAACATAGGCGATAATATTACGATATGGTTTATTTTGATATTTTTATCGTGCGATAATATGTGGTTGCCAATGGGATAACGTATATTAGTGTTAGTGTTTTTGTTTTGGATTTTTTTTTCGTGGGATCTCTGTTTAGCAAAAGTAACACATTGTTACAAATTTGGTGTAATGAACGCTTAAAATAGTGTAAATAATTTATATCTGGAAGTGTAATACATTAATATTACTTTCTGTTGTAATTATTTTATATTAAAATCTTACCACCACCTCTCCCTTCGAAATCTAGTTTTATTATGAAATAAAAAAAAGTAGTGATTACACTGATCGAGGAATAAATGAAAAGCGTAGCGCGCACAGGGACAGGGCGTAGATAAAACAAAAGTATTAAGGAATCACGCCAAAAAGCGCTTGGCGCGTTGCACTCCTATATCAAATCAGTTACACCAGTGGAGTTACGCAGTCTGATAAATAGGCCGAATATATGAATAAATTTCAAGTGTTATGCAATGGGATTTAAAATGTCTCAAGTCTTTCAAGTAGATCAGCTATTAATTATTGGCATTTAATTGAAGAATTAACCATGACAAAATATATTCTTGAGATATTGCTTTTTTATTGTGTAAGCATTGCAGTAAGCCGCAAAGATCTGTGTGATATTATCGCATTCAAGAAATGAGAGCTGCATATATATTTTTACATAAATTACTTAGAATTACATTAAAAAAATTCTACATACATATTTAAAATATGTATATAAATTTTCTAAGAATTAATTCCTTGGAAAATTTTTATGAGATAAAATTTCAAAATATAATTTAGACCAAAACTAAATCCCGGGATTTCGGGATTAGAAAAACCGGGGCTGAAAACCCTACTTTAGTTAAATAAAAAATTCTTGCAGTTCTTTCTTATTGGTAATTCCATTTTACTCTCACTGGATTCTTTTCGAAATAAATTAGTTGTTAGAAATATTTTAGTGAACTAAAATTATATATTTTTAAATGTAATAGAAGGGGGGGGGTACACCCTGGCCGCCTAAATGTGGACCAATCTTCAATTTACAAATTTTACAAATCTTTGTCCTCATTGCTAAAATTTTAAAACTTTGATTTGCATGTATTATGTAGTTCTAATATTTGAAAGCAATGTGTGTGCCGTCCCTTATAGTACAATGGAAACTTGGAATCAGTAGAACTTTTAAAGTAGGGTCAATTGACAAATACATACATTAAAGCGATGCTTTGGGTTTTTAGTTATTTCTTGGTGTTTTGTGCAATGACAAACATTTCCTTTGTAAAATGGGGTTCTAATCAAAATATCTTGATTTCAAAAAACAATCATAGTTTGATACTAAATATATGGGAAACCGGTGCAATTTTAAATATTTTTTAATTATGTCACAGAAAATATTTCAATTCCGAGGTTGTGTGTTATACTAGAAGAAAAATTGGATAACAGACTACTAGGGTTGGAGTAGAGGTAATTCCTCCCATGTCTCAACAAGTCTTTTAGTGAAACACACACACATCAAAGCATAAAGTAATTGCGATATTAATAAGTATTTTTCTGTTAATAAATATAACGTATCTTAAAACCAAATATCTATATATTTTTTCAAATAATTCTAAGATACGCTATATAGATTCGAATAAATATTACAGCTTAAAAAAAATAAAAAACACCCTTTTATAGTTTATTGAACTAAGTCGTAACTTAATCGTTTAGTCGCTAAATCTTGAATTAGTCGCCAGATGAGGGATAGTATATGAAAATGGGAGATCGTTTGTCCTGAGGAACTTGATCAGGACAATGGAAAAAAAAAATATTAAATTATTTTATTGTTATCGGTCCCGGACAAGGAAGCAAAATTACGAATTAATCTGACCTTTTACAGTGGATAAAAATTGAGTTCAAAGATTCCGTTACATACAAGTGAACCTTATAAAAGGGTGTTAAAATTAATTAATTTGTATACTGAAATATTCCAAATATTAATGAAACAATTCAATATAAGCCTCGCCACAGCAAAATTGGCCCACCCTGATATTTTAAAAAATATCTAACTTGTGTTATATATTTGCTTAAAAATAGTGCGATTCGAGTGCAATCAATTTGGCTGCGGTGGCGCTGTTACGTAATTTCCCAATAATCCTACGTAAAGTAGTGTTTAGTTAAAATTTTTATGTTAAGTTATTTTTTTATATTTTAGTTAATCGAATAATTGATATTGCAATTAAACTGTAACACCTTTTACTGTCAATTCCATTTGAATTGACAAAATTGCTATACAAGTTTGTTCCTGAATAGTACTAAATCTTAAATGTAAAATAAAGTACTAATTTTATATACTAAGCTACCTGCCCAATGAGCTTGATCCCTGAAGTCACATGATAAAAACGAACACGTGTTTTCCATTGAATTCGAAACAAACATTAAACTAATTGTACTTGTTCTATTTGTAAAACTAAGATAAAATTTCAAATTTCATATTTGGTTCAAGATGTTTAAATGTTAGGGAAAAAGATTTCTTCAAAAAGACTTTTTTAAATTAAAAAAAAGTCGTATTTTATGCTTATGTTTTTAAATAAAATACATTTTATATACATATGTACTTTTTAAGAGAAAGTTTCTGCAAAGAGCAAAACTTGGCAACACCGGAACGCGTGAACTGATTAGTTGGAAACACAAGATAGTTTTTATCGTATGATTATGACGTCACATGAGTTTTTGAAATGATTGTCTAGAATCATGTGGCTATTACTATCATGTGACTATGACGTCACATGAATCAACCTCATTGTGTATTTTTACTGAAATGGATGATATCATTGAAATGTGGTTACCTTGATTTTAATCGTTTGGTACATTGGTTGTTATAGCAATTATGTACATGTATATTACTTTATATGTTATCTGTTTATTCTTATTGCGGTAACCCTACCAATTTCATATGATTTTTTTGATATTTTTAATGAATTAACCATTTTTATATTTTTGAAGCAGTTATTTTAGAATTCGTATTTTATAATCGCTACTTTTTCCGTGGAATAATTGATATTTCGGAAATTATTGGTGGGTATCAGAATTTTAAAAATAAAGTATGAAGGCTCTCCGATTTAATTAATGAAAGGGAAACAGTTTTCCAAATTCGGATTCTTGATCAAATATATTTTCTTATAGGTTACGAATTCCTTTTTCTTTCATTCTTAATTAAGATTTCGCTGATTTTGGGAAATATAAATGAGATAAATGTGGTAGTAGTGTGAAATTTGTTTTAGAAAAATGTGAGAAATTGGTTGGCAGGTTTTTTTTTATTTTCTTATTAAGAATCTTATGGTTCAAATTCACACTGCCAAAGTAATAGATCTCTTATAATTTTTTTTCTGATAGGCAAACGGCAAGTTTTAATTAGGTGAAAAACAAAACAAAAAAAAAAAACTTTTCATTATTTTTTTAAAATTTAGTCACTTGTCATTATAGTTTTAATTCTACTTTCATTTTCATGTTAAAACATTTAAAATTTTTTTCATCAACGTTAAGGTTTTTTTAAAATTTAAACTTCTTCAATCATTTAGAAATTCCTCTTATTCTATTTTTTTATCCTTGCATCATACTTTCCAGCGACATTTACTATCAAAAATGTAAGAACACAATGCTTGTCATTTCAATTTTTAATTTTTTTTTCTTAATTTTTTGTAATTCTACTAACTTTATGTGCTTTATTAAAGTTCAGTCAATTTTTTGTTATGTTTATTCCATTATTATAGCTAGGCAACCATCTTGGATTTAATGAAAATAACGCCAACAATAGGCTTTTTGTGGATAGCGTATCAATAACAAAGAAATTCTTAAAATAATTTCAACATATGGAATCCCAGCATTTTATAAACGAGAGTAATAACCAAAAAATTAAAATTTGAAAAGCCATGTGTTTAAAAAACAGTTAGATCAAATAAGAGCATATTTTAAATTGCATCGCCGTCGAAGCTTAAACACAAGTGGAAACACAATGTTTATTATTATCGTGCTTCTTATGATAAAAATGGAGCTGATCACGCCTTAAGAACTGTCATAAAAAATAAAGAAATTTTTAATCATTATTACCCAAATTTATTTCTTAATGTTTGTTTATGGAGCTTAAATTGTATCACATTAACGAATTCATTCTGTTTAGAAATAATCAGTCATACTAAAAAAGTATTCTAATATAATTCAACAGTTCCTTTTTGCATACTCTTTCTATTAAAATGCAATTAAAATTTTTAACAAACCTATTTGCTATTCCAAATCAATCAATATATACATAAACTATAAATTAATGTATGAAAAAACACCATCCTTGGTATATATAAGATAAAAATATTTTAAAAAATTAACGTTTAATGTATGGCCTAGTAAAAATAAAAAAAAAACACAACTACTCCGACTGAAAGTTTAAAAAAAAAACATTAGTTAAGGAAATTTCATTTCTAGTAAATTTCATTTTTAAGCGGTTTTTCTTTTCACTAAGTACATAAAATTTATAATGATGGGCTCCAACTGATTGATCAAGCATGTCCCACTCAAGCTCTACTGAATTCAAGTTCGGTAAGCCCATACGTATGGCTAGCCCATACGAGTGATATCGTCCGATTGAAGGCATTCGCTTACGATATTTGCATGGTGAGGACGGGCGTTGTCACCCATAAACACAAATTTTGCACCCAAGGTGCCCCAAATCAAAAGTACATGCTGTTCCAGAATGACGTCACAGTAGATTCGGCTTGTCTTGATTCCAATTCGAACACTTAGGTCAGTCCTGGAACCCATAATAATCCCCCCTGCATGCGAGCAATCCTGCACCACCGTATCCGTGTCTCGTTCAAAAATGTTCTCTTGGTGGTAATGGGTACATGATGCTCTCCATATGAAAGTCCGGTGAAGCTCAGACTGCTAGCATAACCACGAAAACGTCACACACGCTCACTGTTGCGGTGTCCATGATGTATATTCTCTACTACTCCAGGGCTAACCACAAGAGATAGTGAGTTGCAGTAAGTGGTACACATCTGACAGGTCTACGAGCATATAGACCAATCTGCCCTAAGCGTCTGTACACGGTCTGCCTTGAAACTGCCCAACCAGTGGCTAAAAAGAGCTGACGACACAGGTCTGATGCTGTGCTCCGTTGTCTGTTTCTTTTGGCAGTAACTGCAAAATATCGATTCTCATTTGGCGTTGTAATTCGAGGGTGACCTGTGTTGTAACGTCAGCCTGCCCCATTGCCATCAGCTTCGAATCATTGGTAAAGCCTGGAGAAGACACTCTGGGCGATTCCAAGTTCTTCGGATACAACCAGCTGGGTACGCCCACATTTCAGACGACCGATATTTCTACCAGGTAAAAAATCATCCAAATGCGTCCTATGTGTTATAAAGCGCTACGAACAATTTAACTTCTTCGCTTGTGTTTCTTTATATATCCCCCTCTTGCACTCTTGTCATTGTGATGTACTATCGGTGTCATCTGGTAGATTCCTGTAATTTACATATGATTCTTGTAGTAGTTTTACGGGTGACACATTTATATATTTTGCAGTTCGATCTCCACGTGTCTCTGAAATTTCTTTAATTAATGGACACGAGTGTGTGCAAAAAGGTGGTTAGAGTTGCTAATAATTTACATCGTAATTTTTTCCAGCTTGCATTAAACAATAAATTTATCTATCTCTCTCTCTCTATAAAATAAGTTTGAAAGACTGTTAGTTCGAAAATTATGAAAAGTTGTATAATTTATGCCACGGGTTTGGTACATCGTCAGGTGGAAAATTAGTATTTCACCACTGGTATTTTCGAAAAAAGTTCTATTCATTTAAGAATGAATAGAATTTAATCATGTACCAAAAATTAAAGAAACATTTTTATCCAATGAATAATAATTTTTAAAACAAATAGTTTTTGAACTTAATATTCGATTTTGCAAATTTTTACTATCATTTCTAACGACACATTTTTATATCCTTTTCTTTATAAAATATTTACTGAACAACGTGTCCTCTTTTCTCTCTTCCTCGTTTCCATATCAACCACAGACAACATCCAAAAAAAATTCCCATTCCTTTTTCTTGGAAAAAGGTAATAACGACAGAGGATACGGCAGAGCAAATATTGAACGAAACGCTGCCTGGTTTCGGGTTCCTTCAGGATAATGCATTCCTAGAGAGCTTAAATCGCTCAATCATTCCCAATTTAAAAGTGTCATCTGCAAAAGGGAAAAGAAAGAAGCAGAGAGAAAAAAAGAGGATTTGAAGATGCTGCTAGATATTTGAAGTGACTATGACACCTGCTTGTCTTTTATGTGTGCTGAAAAAAAAAAAATATAAGTCATCGTTTCAGCCTCTCCGTTCTCAAATATCTATCACAAAATACCTCTTTCTTTTAACTTATGTGAGAAAATTACTTCCAGTAACGTCTGGGTTTCGTAAAAATTCAAACTGATTTCGCAATAAGTATGTTTTTCGGTCTTTTTTTTTTTTTTGCCTCTAAGATTCTTTAGAAAAATAGCTATAGACCTTATATATTACAAGATTAAGGAAATTAATTCTACATTTCTTTAACTTTTACTAGTCTTCCTTACACATATTTTTTCAGCTAAATATCTTGTGGTTAACAGTTCAATTATTTCATATTTTTTTGTGTCATACTCAGAATTTCCGACGATTGATTACTGATTAATATCACAATTAAAAACAACGCGAGAACTAATAATGATCTCTTGTTGTAAACCTAATAAAAAAAGGGTAGCCCAAGTCTGGCGAACTTATCTCCCAATACTGCGACAAATTAGTTCAGAAAACGAGATGAGTTAAAACAGGACCAAACCCCTATTTATGTCAGAATAATTGATTATGAAAATGAGAAAAGAAGAATTGGATAATTTCTTCGGGGGGAGGGGGGAATTCTGTTACTGATAAAACCTTATAAAATGTCAGTACCAATTTAATATCAGTACCTTTCTCGGATTTTTGTGCCAAATAGTTATGAGTTTACCAACTGAGAGTAATGACTTTGCAATACGATAGCATTCGACTGGGCGTAAGAAATATATTTGGCAGGATTTCAGTATAACTCCAAAAACGATTCGCTTTCTTATTAAAATTTGTTTTAAAATTATAAACATACCAAACACATGCATTAGTTACATCAATAATTTTATCGAAAAAAACACAGTAATTTTTCATGTTACATGTAGTTTTACAAAAGTTAAAAAGAAACGCTTTGAAGAAAAATCTGGTACAAGCAAATTATATAACGAGTGTATATCAAAAAAAAATTTTGTCACAACTTTCACTTTAAAAAGAAATAGGATTATTGTTTGTTATTCCGACAATATTTTAAACTAAATTCAGTCGCAATACCTTCAACAAATATACACCGAACGTAATATATAATTTTTGTCAACATTTCATTTCTCTCACCCCTTAAAGAAATTTAGTGATCTTCAAATTTAAATTTTTACTTTCTGAAATATGAAGGAAGAAGATTCGCACACAGATCAAGCTACAAAAGAAACAACCACAGATGAAGATACCAACGTAATTACAGCCCCCGCATTAAAACCTATGAAGGAGAAACTAGTGACAGAAATGGCAGACGTCAGCGAACTGGTAAATGTCATCAAATGCATTGTAACCGTAAAATTTAGGAAATAAAACTTAAATTGTAACAACTGGAAAAATACAAAAACGAATCATCGCTTCACAAAACTTTAAATTTTAATGAAAGATTCCTACCAGACTTCGGGAATATGGTTAATTGGTACTTACGTATTATCGCAACCTATTGGTGACATTAAAAGAAACGAGGCACGTGATTGCCAGTTATTTTTTCAGCACATACGACACATGAGAAATCGGGTTGCCAACTTGGCGAGTTACCTTTAACTTTGGCGACTGTTTCAATAATACATAAGTACCTCTTAATTCACCCAATACATTAAAGTATAAAATAGGGGACCCCTTGGTGAAGTCAATTTTTTGGCGACCGGAATCAGTTGCCAAACTACCTATATGTAGCGATAAGTGTTCCGAGAGTAAAAAAGCGAATCCGGGCTAATGAAAAGTCTGATTCTCTTTCAGGCTCTTTGAGATAAACATTGCAAAATCCTAAGGCCCCCTATTCTAAACTTTAACCATGAATCGTTCAGAAAAAAAAGAAAAAAAAAAACCTGCTGATTATTATGGTGAAGTCCTAGCTTAGAGCCTTGATTTTTTTTTTCCGAGCCAAGGGAAAAAAAATTCCACAAAATCACAAAACACCACCAAGAACAAATTAACAATTTTCGAACATCAGTGGAAAAAGTAGTCTGAGTAGTTTCGTGTTTTCTGCCCGGTTAGCTAACTTGCCAACTTGGCGTGAAACTGTCAACAAAATTTGGTGACACATTTCGCTGATAAATCAGAGAGTTAAACTAGGATCTAATATCATATCCTCTCATTTGTGTTTAAGAGTTTTAACTATGATCACAGTTTTAAATACATTTCTGACAATATTACAATGATTAAAAAGTTACTTTCGTATTAGCATGACAGCAGCCAAATTGACGTCACACGAATCACGCCGTTTTTCACCAAAATCTAGCAAATTGTATTTTTTTAAAAATTAAACATATTCGATTTAATTTCTTTTGCCATCATGGCGTGATTTACGCGGAACAAATTTTCCTGCGGAGACGCTAATATGTTAAAAATATCTTGATTCAGTCTAGAGTTTTAAAACATTATCGCAATAATGCCAACGTTCAAGAGAGCTCGCCAAATTAGCAATCCCGAATTCGTGAATTATTGCTGTCACAGATGAAAATCCAATACAAAGTAACAAGCTGTTAACGTAATTTGGCACCAGTTTTTCATCATGGCTAAATGTTTGAACTTGTTTCTAATGGCCTGCCAATTGGAGTTTTTCCATTGCAGACCTCTAGTACATTTCTCCAAACCTGGTATCTCTTTTTAGTGCGGCACCATATAGACAGAGACCACAATCGCCGCAGGTAATTTTGTCGACCAGCTTCCTCCCTAGAGGGAGGCAGATGATCTCTGTCGATGCGAACTTGCGCTGGGATTTAATTTTGCCTAGAACACTTAAGCCAAACAGACCCTCTAGGGATCTTTTACATGCCATATAATCATACAACAGGGCTATTGTCGATTTTTTGCATCATGAAATTCCACCGACTTGGGCTGGGTTCGAACCCGGAACTTTTGGTGCAGAAGGCTAGCGTCAAACCAGCCACAACACCTAGCCTGCAGGTTTGTACTTAATTACTATTTTATACAGTTAAAGTAAACAAAAAGGGAATTATAAAAAAAAATATATAAATTAATTTATGCATTATTACAGGAAATGAAAGCATTAGTTAGTAAATTTTTCTAACATGTTTCGTAACGAATGCAATAAATTTTAATATTTAATTATTAATTATTTTTCTCTTTGTGATGAATTATTCTTCACAAAAAATGTTAATATTATTTAAATATTTTTTCTTACATGAAATTATCTTTTTTTTTCTTTTGTTTAGCCGTTGTTTTGTTGATAGAGATAATCACCGACAATTGCAACACACACACACTGTTTGATTTCTAGTTTTCAAATTTTTAATTACAATTTAAGATATTAAGAAAATGCAGAAGTTAAAAAATTCTAAGACACAATCATTTGAAATGTTACAGAACTTATTGACAATATCATTTCATTAAAGATAAATCAGCACGCTTAAATATATTTTATGTTTATGTATATGTTTCTACAAAATAAATAAATAATAATAATAAATAAATAAAAATAATAGAAAGTTGTTGATTTAGGACATATATATCAAGTACTCATAAATGAGTATTTAAAATAAACAAAAATACACAGAAAGTGATGTGCTTATATGCACATAAATCCACTTCACTGTGCAAAAAAAAAAAAAAAAAAACTAAGTATTTCTTTTAAAATTACAATTACCTTTTTAATTTTTTAAACATTTTCTCAAAGAATATAATTACATATATTTATACAAATTTTGAAGAATTAAGAAAATTATTTAATTTTTGATTTATTTAATATATTTTTTATATAAATTCTGCCAAAAAATAATTTTTGTTTTACAACTAGATATATCTTTATTTAGAAGAATAAATAAAAAATATCATAAATTCTGTGAAGCTACAATTTTAAAATTAATGTAACACAAACATATGGATAATCCTATATGAAATATTTTTATGAAACAAAAATTACGAACTAGTTGAAAAACCCTTTCTCTTCCTAGTTGGAAAGCAAAATAAAAAATTTTGGCAAGAAAAAGGCTGCATCTTTACAGAATTTGAGAGATGAATTAGAAAAGTATTTCGGAGATCAATACGACATCGCCGCTCTCGATGACAGAGTCAAAAAGTTCTTAGATAAGGAATTTGGAACCGGAAAACAGAGAAAGCGCCAAAAATCGCCAAGAGCTGAAAAGAGTCGCTCTGGTTCCAAAAGGAAGAAAAGAAAAACGAGTACCAGACGGAAAAAGAAAACGAAACGTCGAGCGTCCAAGAAAAAGAAAACAAAATAAAAGTCTAAAGCTGAAGAATCTTAACTTACAGAAAAAATATTTTTTTAAATTATTCATTAAGAAAACTAAAATTACTATTTTATTTATTTAAAAACAACTATAAAAAATGGGAAATCACACTAAGTAAAAATAATTTCTATTAAAAATGTACATAAATATCGTTTGGAATAAAATTAATTCGAAAAACAAAATATGACTGCTAAAAAAAGGCATTTTTTGCTATATTATTAAAAGCAAAGCATCTTAATATTATGTGCGTAGAAATGTTTTTTATACGTTCTCAATATTTTATATATGTTACCGCTACGATGTGGAATACATTGTTTCATAAAAAAAGGTATTAAATTGGAAAATAGCCAATAATCATCCGCCAATAAATATAAAATTATTCAGTTCTACCATTTAACTAGTTATTTTAAAGGCCAATAATTACTTAATATGTCATTAAATACGGCATATTTTATATTTTGGATAATTGTTTTGTAATATTTATCAAAAAAAGTAATAATGTCTCTGTTAGTAGAGTTAAGTATCCTAGTATTTTTTATAATAATAAGCCGTACAAATCTGTATATAAATAACGTAGCACTATTGTGTTATATGTCTTAGCATTGTTAACTAACCTAAGAGAAATATTATACATTTGAACCTCGATTTAATGGATTCCATGGAACAGAACACTTTGTTCGTTAAAGCGGGGTGCAAATAAAGTACAAATCTTATGGAAATTCTATAAAAAGCCACTACACAAAAAGTATTCATAGTTAGAAATTGTACGATTTTTATTCAACAGAGTTAAATATACTATTAATGAATTATTACACACCAGTTAATTAGAAATTTTAAAATATCGACTAATATATATTTGGCAATCTTTTTTGATTATGACTCGAAACAGTTTTTTTTTCTTCGACTTTTTGTAGAGAAAAAAATAGTACGTCATTTACATCCCATTGCATGAGATATGTTTTCACAGTTTCCAGACATTGTAAATCAATAGAAAATGTAACAGTTTGGAAAAGAATTTCGTAGTCAATTTCAGTATCAGAATTACTATTTAGTGTCTTTGAAAAAAATCAGCAATTTCCAGAACCTCAGTTGCGTAGATAGGAAGTCATCAGACATGCAAAATAATCGTTAAAATCTTAAAATATTTCTTGCTTTGTGGAATGTAATGATATAAGAAATGAGTGCCCTGTCCTATTCAAAACTTAAGCGATAGGTTGCACTCATAACTCATGTTCACTTGTAAAATATAATAATGGTCTGCACGTATATATTTACTAGAAAAATCATTTTTTCTGTTCCGGATAAAAATGATATCCTTTACAAAAAAAACCCAGTTTTTTTTCTAATACAAACTAAAAAAAATCAGCTGTTAAACTGTCAGCTGTTAAACTGATTAGGGAAATCGGGGTTTATTGTTTGTTAAATAGGTGTTTTTGCCTTCATTTTAATTCGGGAAAGTGAAAAATTCGTTAAATCGTGAAATTCGTTAAATATGGATTCATTCAATTGGGGCCTGACTGTATACTATATATTTATATTATGCTATCTATCAGTGATAAAAATTTTACTTTCCGGAGATTTTAATTATTTGTCATCAGACCATTTATAAGTTAACTGAGACTTGATTTAGTATCAAATAATTTATTTTCACTTAAACAGTTTATTTATTGTCAATTTCTGGAATATTTGGTTATTTTATAGGTAAAATGAAAAATATATTTTCCATTATACACTTTAAATTATTTTGCCTATGTTTTTGTGAAATATATATTCTAGGACATAACCAAATTATAAATCTCAAGCATTAATGCCTACAATATTTGTAACACATTCCATGTTGTCAGAATTGAAATTTTAATATTTTGCATAATACTCATTATATTACTTCTATTTTCTTCCTTTTTAATAATAATAAATTCAAAAGTTAGTTTATTAATTAGTTTCCAAGCTATTAACAAATTATTTACTAGTTTTCTCTTTGAATATAAAAAGGTTTTTCTTAATGCTGTAATAAATTTATTTATACATAAGGTATAGTTAATAAAAGCAACAACATTTCTACAGAATGTAGAAAAGCCCCAGCTTGGACAAATTTACGTTCATGATGATAGTGAGGCCTTGCAGGAACGTGTAAAAATGGTTAAATGCAGCAATGTTTTGAAAGTTTTACATCCATTTATGAAAAAAAAAAACATATGCACAAAAATATAGAATTTTCTATGAAATGCAAAAATAAAAACCAAGATCAAAAGTTTAGATTGCGTTTTTTAGAAACCTAAAGATCTTCCTACAGTTTATTATAAGCCGTCGTGCAGTGAATTTAAACAAAAGATATTTCGGAAGATAGAAAGACTGATGTTAGAGTTTATTGTAAGAGAGAACACATTTTCTCATGCTTACAATGCATCGAGAAAAAAAATAAAAATTACATAATACACGTAAATTACAATTTTCAAATTTGAGCAATGAGTATGAACAGTTGTATAATTTGTACAATAGGAGCTGGTCCGCAATTAGGCCGGCAAGGGGTAACCCCCCTCCCTCTTTAGTTTTCTTGATAAATATAAATGAATTACTTTATCACTCCCTTTTCCTTCCGAAATAACAACACATTTACTGAAAGAATTTGCCATGAGAAGTAATACATATTGTCATTTTTTTTTAAATAATACACTCTATAACAAAAAAAAAATAAAAAATAAAAAAAAAAACGACGCACCAAGAACGAACGAGTCGTCCGATTGAGACAAAAAATTGGTGGGTAGAAAGATTATGCACATAATTGAAATTGATTACAATTTCAGAAACATTGAATGGTTTATTTCAGAGTTACATGATTACAAAGTAACGAACTCAATAAGGTGTTGCCCCACCTCTAGGCTGGATGCAAGCTGTCACACGAAAGATAGATAGATAGTGAGAGTGATAAAGCACCCTGGCGGTCTCCTACGGTATTTCTTGACAAATTTTCCCTAATTGGTGGGGGCAAGGTCATGAACATTCCCTGTTAGATGCAGTCGCCTTCCCATCATGTCTTAGACATGCTCAATGGTAAAGAGATCTGGCGATCTGGCTGACTAAGGAATTGTTTGTCAAGCTGTAAGATAGTTCATAGCAACACGTATCGTATGTGGTCTGGCATTATTTTGGTGAAAAATAAGGGCAGGGTGCTGCTAAAGGTACGATTGCAAAACAGTTGTGAGAATGTCGTCGACGAACCACTGTGCTGTAAGTGTGCTCTAATGACGAACAAAGGGATCCGGCTATCAAAAGAAATGACGCCCCAGACGGTAACTCCAGATTGAGGGCTTGTGTGGTGTGCAATATTGAAAGCAGGATCTGCATGCTACCCTGGACTTGTCCAGACTCATCCTCGATGATCGTCAGGACACAATTGGAAGCGGGATTCATCGCTAAGCCCTATAGGTCCCTAGTCAGCAAGATTCCAACCTGCTAGAGCTATAGAGCTAAGCATCACTGTAATCTGGCTTGACAACGTGCAGGCGTAAATGGCAGGTGTCATAGCAGTCGGTACGACCGTAAAATTCGCTCTATCAGCCGTCTGTGAATGATCATGGTGGACGCTCTTGTGCGTGTAGTACGTTTGATGGTTGATAACGATGAATCATACGTTGTAACAGCTGATCTTACAATCAATCTGTCCTCCCGATCAGCTGTGGCCCTAGGTCAACTGCTTCTATCATGACGCTGAAATATGCCATTTTCCACCCATTCTTGCCAGCTTCTTCTAATGACCACTTCACTTCGACCTTTATGACGAGTGGTTCTCCAATTTGCCCAACCTCCTTCTCTCAGTCCAATGATATGATATCTTTCAAACTCTGATAATTGCTCGTAATGAGCTCGAATTCCTCAACGAGGCAGTTTTTTAGTCATTGAAAGGTATCCTAAATCTCAATGCAACCGAAATTTTGACCATCAAACTGAGAATCGTTTCTTATAGACACCTGCTGAGAGCGCAGTTCCGATGCGCTGCAGCTCTCGTTATTCATTCATTGGACACCAAATTTTAATCATTTACATTTTTGGTACAAATGTTCTAGAATACGAAATTTCTATACAATCAAACAACTTCTTCTTGGTGCGTCGTTTATTTTTTGTTATAGAGTGTATATTATATTTTTGTTACGAGATGAGTGCAACGCTTTACATTTAAAGGATTTAAAAATTCTTCGTGAGACGCGCGTGTGCAACTTCAAATATTTTTACAGTCATTGAAAGGCTCACATAAACAAGATTGACGTAAAGTATTTTAAACACACTAATTGAAAGAAATATATAATTTTTTTTAAGTGTGCACTTTTTAAAGGGAAAATTTGTCAGTTAAATATTCGAATTTTTAAGTGCAATATTGATCGTAAGCGGTATACAATATTATGGGACATAAAAAATTATTTATTTACTTGACCTCATTAAAACTAATAATATAAAGTACATATATATTGTATCCCATTTTTGAAAAGTTGTTTAAGCTAAAAAAGATAAAAGTAAGTAATATTTTTAGTATTATTTTTAAATTTTAGTCAACAGATACTAGGAAAATAATTATAAATTAGTGATATGCTAACAAACATTACCCCAATTGCAGTTTTACCCTTATAAATTTATTTAATTAATTGTTAAGCAATCAAACAATTTATTAAATAAACTAATACACTAAATGTGTTTAAATATTTGAGTTATTTTTTTCATCTTATACTTTTAAAATCAGATAACTGTTTTAAATATTCTTGGTATTTTATTAAATCTATCTGTAATTTTTTTTTTCATATTTTCTAAATATTATTGTAATTTCTTTCGACTTGATTTCTCACATTTTTTTTAAGTATACAAAACAGTTTTGTTTTCCATATATTTGTTTTAAACTACAAGAAAATTTCGCATCTATCTTTATTTACCACAGAGCAAACAAGAATATATAATTGTTTTCCACATTTTGGTCTATTGACTTTTTAATGTCTACTTATATATTGGCGGGTTTGGGTTTTTATAGGTTTATTTGAAATTCAATTTCATTCATTCTTAGCTTTGTAGGAATTACACAATCTGTTTTCTATAATTTTATTTTATTATACTATATATATATATATTAGAACTCTCTCTCTCTTTCTCTATATTAAATTAATTAAGTAGTAGTTTATTTATCTCTCAGTATCCTTACAGCACGCTCTCTCAGATACTATTCATGGTCTTCTTTCGGTAAAAGACCAAAACTCACGACAAAAACTATAAGCTGTCTTGTCCAGCATTTAATGTCCTTTTCGGATATCTTGTGAGTCATGGTCACTGATCAACATTCTCCTGAACAACAAGAGGTGACAGATGCCAAGGTCACTGTCAGGAGTTTTCTTGCAGGGATAAAAGGAAAAATATATTAAATAAATGATGGTATAAGGGTGCAGACATCGTCTTGTCTTAGAAAATTTGTCCTTCTTTTGCCTGAAACTAATAACTTTCTCCAGCTTGTTGATGTAAAAGAAGTAAAAACAATATTATATTGGAGAACATATCCTGTATGATAGAATATTTTTTATAAAAATTTGCTGAGACATATCGCAAAATATATATGTGCCGGATTTATTTACTTATTTCATTATTTGGCATAAATGTATTGAAAATATGTCCTGAACACCTGGACAGCTTTATGATGTTGAAGAAATTTGATAAGTTATATATTTCATATGATATCCGCGAAAAATAATTGAATCAGTAATGCTTTACTCCAGTATTTCTAAAACTTTAGGGCGCGCCCCCGGAGGGCGCGATAAATCTACGAGGAGGGCGCGAGCATATCGAAAATAAAAGATTAAAAAAAATTATTTACTGGAATGAAGTAAAACAAAATACTTTCTGACATAATAAAAAAATACACATTTACTCTGATATAATTTATACATATCATCTGCGATATTAAGTCATAAAAAATAAAAGCTTCTACTTCAAAACCTCATTAGTTATCTTTGATACTATAACCAAATAAAAAAAACATTTTTATTTCATTTGCTTTAATCCGATGATGAGAGAATTTTTTACTACGTTTTCCTTTCAAATTTAAAATACTACTCTTTCAGAGAAAAAACAAAACCCAGACTCATAAACAAAAAATTTTAGGGAGATAAGAAATTCATCACTGTTACATTATTGAAATATTGTACATTAGCTGTAGGCAGCAGAATGTATTTGCTGCGGTTTTAACTTCTAACTTACTTGTACGGTTAGTTACTTCCCTGCTCTTATGTATTTGTTTTTTTTTTTTT
>BMAV01011650.1:13953-44427 GCA_019973955.1 Trichonephila inaurata madagascariensis | reverse complement strand
TTTTTTTTTTCATTTAGGGAAGTTATAAAAAAACTATTTCTGCTGCGCTTCTTTCCTTGTAAAATATTTTTATGATTTTTGGAAAAGCACAGAGAGCAATTTGAAGGATTACTTGGCCAAGATTTATTTTTATGAGTATTCCCAAAAATATAAAGCATGATGAAAAACGTTTTACACAATTTTTTTAGAACATACATATTCTTTTAAATACACTTTAAATCCGGGAGCTGTCACACCGAGCACAGAGTGCATGAAATCGGTAATTCTGGCAAAACTGTTTAATTGTTACCAATGGCCCTGACACTATCCTTCTCTTTTACAGTCTTAACGTGAACTAAAATATATCTGTCACATATCTCCCTCTTTTTTTTGGGGTGGGGTGACAAATGTTTTTTTACAGTCTTAAGGTACTTGTTTTGACTGAAATCCCGGTGCGATCCCTTTTTTCCAAAAAGAAATTTTGTGTTCACGCTACATCCCTCTGAATTACTTAGTGACTTTGATTACCCTGTTGTACGACTTATTGTGGTTTGGTAAATGACCATGATGAGCAAGTAAATGTTTGGTAAATGATCAGATGATATATATAAAAAAAGAAATGGGCATTTTTGATCTCTATTGAAAGATGTTAAAACCGATAAAAAAAAGGGATGACCCTCCTGAAATAATGCATATTTAAGTAAATTTGAGGAAAGCGATGACCACACACACACACACACATGAAACCAAAGAAAAATTTTCAAATGTTACCAAAAGAACTGCATCAGCTAAAATATGAAGCTATAAGTACCGGAAGACACTTTGCTTTGTCAAAAACACAAAAGCTAGCGAAAAATCAACATGCTATTCGTCGAATATCAAAGGACTGTAAAATTATAATAACTTGAACAAAATATGACAGTTTTGCGTGCAAATAACATTCCTGTAATGTTATCGAAAATTGTCTGTGATTTGTCTTTTTTTAAGGTCACGCAAATTTGAAATATTTGAAAAATTGAAAAGTTCTTGGAAGTGGTTAAGTATATTTTCTCTTAATTAAATTATTCACTGGAATCACAATTTTTATTGTGTACTATAAAAATAATTATAAAAAAAGGATTGGGGTGACTCAATAACACCGCTCGACCTTTAGTATCGAGTGGTGCGTGCCTGCTCCAGGGTTAAAACATGTTGAAGTCTTTTCGCTTTAAATATTAAAAATAATACAATTATTCTTCATCGGAATTTTAAGTTATTGTTCATTATTCAGCATCAATTCTAAATGCTAATTCTGTGAGACTTAAAATTACAGTTCGCTTAAAACACTAATTATAATTTGAGAAATCATTTTAAAAAAATCATTTTACATTTTTGTAAACATTGTCGCGTGCTTGGCTTTACTCTCCTTACAATTCAGGGATTATATCAATAATGTTTTATTTTCTCATAAATGAATTCGTGCAAAGAGCGGGTACTTCAGCCAGTATACTTTTAATGTATCAGTGTGCTGCACAGAGTATTTTATAACTAATTAATTAATACTAAATTAAGAACAATTTTAATAAGTATAAGCTACTTCTATGGGCTTGTCTTGTAGAGTAAGGTTTTTCAAAGGAATGCTTATGATTAGAAATTGACCCTCTGAATTATCTTTCTATATTTAGCTTATATATATATATTGTCTTCTAAGCAGCCACCGCATTTTGCAATATGTTCTCTTTTAAAAATTAGAGAAAGGAAAAATAACATAATAAAGATATCCTATTACTTATTTATTTATTTTATTTATTTATTTATTTTTTTTTTTTTGCTTAAAAGTAACATATACAAAATTTAATACTTATGTTATTAATTTGTACGGTTTATAATAAAACTGTTGTAGCTTTAGCGTCAAAGTGCATTATTATTGCATTCAGTACATTATTAATGTATAAGGGGGGCGCGATAAAAATTGTGATTGAAAAGGGGGGCGCCAGTATTGAAAGTTTGAGAAACACGGCTTTACTCTTTTTATCATACTGTTGTGACAAATGAGAAATATTTTTTTTGCATTTCTGTTTAGTTACGCGCAAATTTCAGACACCAATTTATTAATTAAAATGTTTTGCGAAGTCTAGCTATTAATCTTTTGTGTTATCTGGAGGAGGAGGTGGGGTAGGATACGCTTCTAAGACCCTTAATGCGATTTTAAGGTCACCTTATAGTTTCTAATTATTTAAGTTTGAATCGATGTTGCTATAAAGCAGCGGTCTTAAAACTGTATTCCACGAAACCCTGGCGATTCAAGAGGCATGCACAGGGGTGTTTCATGAGTGAAAAAAAAATCTATAAGAAAATTATTAATGCGTATGCAGGATGGATTCGCGTTCATTCTCTATGAATCTTCAAGGCCTTAAGGTATCCGACTACGTTCGGAACCGTGATTTTAAAACAGCCCATAAATGGATAATTTTCATGACATTTATTGTCACTTAGATTAGAGTACTTGTATAAAATTGTTTTAAGGACATTGTGACAAAAACAATTATTTAAATACAAAATTTCGGCAAAAAATTAACTTAGAATAACCTTTTTCAAAATGTTTTCCTTTTGCAAAAAATGATTCTATTATAATAATATTTTGCCTGTATATATCTCAGACATCTGTACAGAGGGTCAACTATGAGTTTTGAAAAATTCACATTATTTTCAGATTTACAACCAATTGAAATGATTATAGGCGTTTTTTTCTTAAAATTGATCCCCTCTGTTGTCCCAAGACGTGGATAACCCCAATCTAAGTTATATATTTAAAAATTGTTAGTTACGCTTCTGCAGAGAGGCCTGAGCTATATAGAGTCAAAATATTATTATATAATAGAAGCAATTTTCACAAAAGGAGAATATTTTGAAAATGGGTCATTCTATGTTCATTTTTTGACAAAATAGTGTACTTAAATAATTTTTTATTGTAATAATATTCTTAAAACAATTTTATATACATTATCTAATCTAAGTGACACTAAATATCATAAATATTATCCATTTATACGCTTTTGCAAAATCACGTTTCCGAACGTAGTAGGATACCTTAAAACAAATATTATGGAAAAGAGCGACAAATTCAATGCTTTACTTTTAAACTTAAATCTGTGGGAATAATATTCTATAATGTTTGAAAACGTTAAGTAGTTTTCTAATCAGAAATAGATTAAAATTGAATAAAAATGCAAAATGCATGATTCAGGTGCATATTTTACAATTAAATTCAATGTAGAGAATTGATCTCCTAAGCAAGCAGGTTACTATGTTTAGATTGAAAATCCGTACCAATATCTCAATAAAAGTAAGAATTTATTATTAATCGAACAAGAGAAACTGATCGAACTATCAACATATTCTAAGTTAAAAGACAGATATGGAAGAAAATTTCTTTATTTTTGGTTTAAAGTTTACATGAAATTTTTTACAATTTTTTGCAAAAGCTATAAAAGCGTTAAGGCCTTTCGTTGCAACATGTTTGTGTAAAAAGTCTTCTTTAATATATGTTGATAAAATATCGAAACATAAAAACAAATTGGATGCTACACAAGAAATATGTTTACAAATAATACCAATATATATTTTGTTCTTTGCCATCGCCTCTAAAAAAAAGCTCATCCCAGTCATTAAAGTCGAAAACTTTACTTATGCATAATGCAGCTTTATTTTATATACTTTTCCAACTTTTCTACAATACTACAATAAATATACGATAAATAAGAAGCTGAGCCAATGAAGGAGATCGAACAATTTATTGACATGTCAACAGATTTGACAATAAAATTTCATTTAAATACCAATCGGAATAGTAAATTCAAATGAAATATACGTAGGCTGTTCAATAAGTAATGACTAATTTTACTGCCCCGAAATCACTCATCGGAGTGTTAATTTCTGTAGTATCAGAAAAGTTTGCTGTCTGTATTAACAAAAGCTACCGATAGACGGCTTGTACAGAATCGTGTCTTGAGTATCACGTGTTTGAACTGAAGCGTGTTTGCGAGCGCCTACGAGACGCGGATAGTTGTCGAGATGGAAGCAAAATTCTACAAAAATCGGGATCAGAGACCTTTGATGTGATACGATATGAAAAAAAAGACTGGAACAAGGCAACAATATCATAAAACGCTTCATGACAGCAGACGAAGCTTGGTTGTATCACTATGACCTAACCATAAGACAACAAAGTAGTGAATGGAAACATCCTTCTTCACCTACTCCCAAGAAAGCAAAAATTGTGAAATCGGCTGGTAAAGTTAAACTATAATTTATTTTAATTATGAAGGAATCGTGTATCAACACGCTGTCGAATGTGATACTAACGTAAATGGCTCTTACTACGCGAATGTCCTACGAACAATGGTATAACACATTAAAAGGAAACGTCCACTTCTCCAAAATGACTTCCTATTGTCCCATGACAATGCCGACCACATATTGCTCGTTGCGTACAGGATGTTTTGCAGAAGAATAACATAGAGGTTTTACACACCCTCCATACAGTCTGCCAGCTACTAGTTACTGTTTTTTCCTCCAGAGGAATTGAGTTCATTTTTGAATGTAATTGGACAAAAACTAGTTATGGCTTAAATACATCATCCGAGTCATGATAGTGCCATCTATTATTTATTTTATAAAACATAAACAGCATTTCTTTCAAAACTTACTTGTTAGCTTTTCTGATGAAGAATGTTTTTTCTCAGATAATCCGCGGTGGGGTATAATAAACACAACGAATATTTGAAACTTTTTTAACACATAATCCGCGGACAGGAAAATACATAATACAAGTTCAGCCGAACCTGTTTTTGTGCGGTCTTTTTTTATGCGATATTTTTTTATGCGGTGTATGAATTTCAATGGCTTTGGCACCACTGTAATATTTTCTATCTATTTACTAGTGGTGCAACGGAGAATGTTAAGACCCCCTCTCCCTGAAAGTCAGGTTTCGCCTTTAATATTTTATGAATTGGGCAAATACGTATTTAGCGTTAGTCAAGCCTTGGGCCCCTTGTCCCGCCCCCCCCCCCCCTTCCCGTGATACGGGGGTGTCCGTTACGTCACTGAAATGTATACACTTCAAGACGCTCTGTTCATTTCTTATAAACAAACCAGCAGACCGCACTAGATTGAAGATGAAACTTTCAATGACAGGGACATTATCAATAATTTGATAAATTATGAAGACGGACAAGTAACCAGATTCTTTGAGAGTGGATAAAAATATGCAGGGATCCAGCTTTCCAACAAATCTGAAAAGCATTTTCTTAAAATAAGGAGTATTAAAAAAGGAGTATAAAATTCCTAAAAGAACTTCAATCATGTATAGCTGGTTATTGTGACATTTACAAGCAAATGTGTGTGTGTGTGTGACCACCCGTCCTTCATCGCAAAAACTTATCTCTTACTTTATTTTGCCAATAAATAAATAAATTGAAATTGCAACTTCAAGTGACGAAAGCGATTTTGAACTTATGCATTACGGGGTTTTGGATTATGATGAGTAGCAACAAATTATGTATGTGAATTTTAAAAACTTATCCGTGTATACAATGAGAAACTAAATGTTTTTAAAATGTTTCCATGTGTAATAATTAATTATTTATTTGGTTATGGAAGTACTCTTACATAAATTTCGTAAATAATTGGCATATTTTATAAATGCCACTTTTTTTATGCGGTCCCTTTCCACCGCATAAAAGAAGTTTTTTGTAGTGTCTCCACGAATTAGTTTGTTATATGTAAGAATTTATGAAATTTTTTGAATATTTTTTTTGAGATTTTTTTATGCGGTTCCTATCTACCGCTGAAATACAGGTTCAACTGTATACTTGTATTAGAATATCCACAGCATGATATATATATATATATATATATATATATATATATGTATCATGATGTGATGAGATGGATATTATAATCAACAATTTAAGAAAAATTTGGCAATTCATAAAATATGTATATAGAAATTTCTTTTTATAATTTCATATTTCATACTAATTCAAGATTGATTTGATATTTATAACGTAATAAACTAAAACCTGTTTTCTAAATCTAAATTTTAAGTTATACACATAAAGTTTAAGAAACTTGTTATAATTTTTGTTATATTTTCATTTACAGTATTTAACTTGGAAATTAATAGAGGAAATTGCGAATCAAAGTGATTGTATTTTTGATGATCCAAGTGAAGGGGATTCTGAAAATGTAATTTTGCTTGATGAGGTTGACGTATTTGTTAAATATTAAGACGAAGAGTTATGACGCTAGGTATTATAATAAACATCCATGAAGCAAAAACTGGACAACAGTTTTTTTTTATGCTTGATATGAGAGAATTGGACATTTACTGCGATTTATGACAGACAAATTTACATCAAAATGTAGACCTGAAATTTAAAAATCTACAGCTCGTATTTTATGTACTAAATGTAATTATTATTTTTTGTTTGTAACTTTAATTAGAAAAAAAAAATGTTCTGATATTTCCATTTAAAAACTTATTATCTTTATACATTTCTTTTGCAATTTTTAAAGAAGATGTATTAAAATAAATATACTTTTATAAAATGAGTTTTTTTATTTTTGCTTTTAAGAACTTAGGTGCACATAAGTGTACCTAGCAACATTACAAAACTACTTATAAATATTTAATTTTTTCCTGGCATTTGTCTATACTATTAAAAAAAATCAAACCATGATTTATTTATTTATTTTTTTACTTTTTGAAACATATCAGGTTTGAATATGTTACATAAATACTGTAATCTTAAAAGGACTTAGAATTCCTTTAGAGTTTAAAACTTATTTTTATCTCAGAACGCATTAACCCCCTAACTGCCGATTGAAAGTTACGATTCACTCCCCAATGCCACCGTTTTTCACATAGTTTTGCATATACAGTGCATTTGTGGGAGAAAAAAGCATAGATAAGCACATTTTTCTTTGAAGTAAGTAAATTTTTTTAAAACACTGTCCATCTGATTTTATTGCATTCCAAATCCTTCGGAATAATGTACTGATAGAAGCTCAAATAAAAGAGTTGTATTTTAGAAAGACGTATATATACGTCCTAGACAATCAATGCACCTGTCGCGTGAGATTAATAATACACCGGTGGCAGTTAAGGGGTTAAAGCAGAGAATTTGGGGAAAAAAGTAAATCAAATAATTTACTCACTGGCATAATCCACTCCAATGATTTTTTTCATCCAGGTTTTTAATTCTTCAGTTGTCGTATAAAAAGGCAGCTTATTTGATTGCACAGAGCAATTCCTCTTGTTTTGCAGAAATTGATACACGCCTTGAATTGCCAAGGAACAGTAGTGATCTTTCAAAACCTCCTCACGACCATTTTCCACATAAATTAAATTTGATTGATGCCAGTTAAAATTATCAAATATTTTCTCTAAAGTATACGCTACGCCAGCAAAAGACCATCCTGTCCTTACTAACATGTGATACTCGGCCTTTGGATCTGTTTTGTCATACCTTGAGAAATCATAAGCCAAAGCACCAGCGGTCACTAAAGGTATCTGCATGAACTTTATCATCCTGGCCACTGGGGCCACAACGTAGTCGCAATAAGGACCAAAAAATACGTCAATAGGTTTCTCTATGTAGGCTTCGATGGCTGACCAAACACCATAGGCATCACAGCCTGTATCTTTCGTAGAAATATTGAATGTCCATCCAGGTAGAAGATCCCTTTTGTGGATTTCATCAAAAGTCAATTTAATGACAGAAGCTACTTTGCTGATGGAGGCTAAATACGAATTGTTTTCTGGAAGAAGCAACATCGCGTAGATGGTATTATTTTCTGCTATAAAATTATTTGCTGTTTTTTCGCAGGCGTAATATAAACCTAGACAGGGCACTAGGAACACTAATAATAGGAATACACAAACAGAATCCTTCGATGCAAGTTTTTGCGAACCCATATTGAATGAAAATTTAGTTTATTGTCTATGCGCAATCAATAGCTTGACGAATATGTCTTTAAAAGCCTCACGTTTGGTCTTGATTAATTATTTGTTAAAATTATCTTGTAGACAGGCAAACTATTTTCAAAAATAAATAATAATCAATAACAACTACAGGCACACTAACTCAATTTATACTGGTATTACTGATAATGAAAATGTTCTATAAAATTTTTCTCTCGTCAAAATTCCAAGTATACCAAAAATTTTAATTTCAGATTATTCGTTTCGAAAAGAAATATATCCGAATGGTATGCTACATCGATCACTGTAATGTTCGCAAACTGCACTGAATAATTCCAAAACCTCCGAAACGAAGAATTTCCAAAAGTACTCCACTAAACTGAAAAAATATGTTGTCATTTTTTAAAAATGAAACAAGGTCGCTCAGGATATACTCATCTGGCTTCCAATTTCTGCTATGTATCTCTCAACACTGTGGTTTGATGCCAAGTGAAACGGTTTAAACTTCCTTTCTATTGACTTTTATGTCCTGTTTCCTCTTCCTTGGGAATATTTCCGTTTTCAGGGCAAAGTATTCGTAGGTAAGAGGCATATCGTTAAAACACCCAGGAAGTAACGGCTATTTTTAGAATCTTCAAAGGTGTGTCTTCATTAAAAGTTTTCACTGATAGGAAATAACAGACTTTTTTCTAACGTATTTTATGATATATTTCTTATTTTCTAACGTTTTTATGTAACTTTCTGTTTAGTTACATATTTTTATGATTGGGGATGAGAATAGCAAAAAATACGCTATGAATGATGTGGATTTCGGCTTAATGCTTAAGTGTTGAAAAATTAATTATAAAAAGTATACAAATATAATGTACGCTGTAATGCATTATTTTCTGTTTCAATCACATTCTAATATTTTATATAATTGAAAAAAGAAATGTGGATGAATAATAATTCCTTAATCCGATGAAAAATTATCACAGTTTTATTTAAATTTCGAATTCAATTATGAAAATTATTGATTATTATTTATTAAATTTCGAGTTAGAATTATGAAAATATTTTTATTTTAATCTCTCTCATTTATATTTGGGTTAACAGATTTCGTTAGGCATAATTTTTTTTAAATAAATAATAATTACTTTTTAGTATATATTTAAGCTTTATGTAAAAGAGATTATTATTTTTGATTTATATAATAACTTGCGGAAGTAACAAATGTTCCAACTATAATCAATGGTTCCTTTGAGCATTAAGTTTTAATGCTATAAAAGAGAAGATCAATTTCCATACTTTAAAAATGTTGATATTTTTTTATTAGAAAAACCTTTATTGGAAACAAAATGCATGAACTTTCAGCGTTTGATTATTTTTTTCATTTATCGAGCAAATCTTGATTATTAGTTCTAATGATGATTAATTTGAAAATATATTAATCAACATATGAAATAGAATGCATCTCTACAATTTTTTAATTACTATTTATTATGCATGAGTGAAACATTTAATTTTTTAAAATGTTTCTTTCACTTTGGTTACTTCAATTACGAACGTCCGAACATACAAATTTATTTAACACTTAAAGAACCACACGAGGCTGCTAAGAGACAATTTTGGTATGCAGCTGTTTATTTTATTTTGTGTAAATGCAAAATAATTAAAAACCATAACAAAAATATAAAACAATTAGCAATTTTTTGGATTAATTTTTAGTTTTATTATACATTTATTTTCATTTGTTCAATTATTCTTAAATGTTGCACAACATTATACGAACCGAATAACATAAGACATGATTCAACAAAAAATATGTTACTTAAGGTATCCGACTACGTTCGGAACCGTGACTTAACAAAAGCATGTAAATGGATATTATTTATGATATTTAGTGTCACTTAGATTAGAAAATGAATATAAAATTGTTTTAAGAATAGTATCACAATAAAAAATTAATTAAGTACAATATTTTGACAAAACATGAACATAGAATGACCCATTTTCAAAATATTCTCCTTTTATGAAAAATGCTTGTATTAAAATAATATTTCCTTGTATATAGCTCAGACCTCTGTGAAGAGGTTCAACTAGAATTTTTAAAATATATAACTTAGAAATGGGTTTATCCATGCTGTACGACAACAGAGGGGAGACATTTTAAGAACAAAACGCCGATAAGCATTTCAATGGGTTGTAACTAAGAATAATGTGAATTTTTCAAAAGTCGTAGTTGAGCCTCTGTACAGAGGTCTGGGTTATATACAGGCAAAATATTATTATAACAGAAGCATTTTTCACAAAAGGAGAAAAATTTGAAAAACCGTTATTCTAAGTTAATTTTTTGCCGACATATTGTATTTAAATAATTTATTTTTGTCAAAATGTCCTTAAAACAGTTTTATACATGTATTCTAACCCAAGTGACACTAAATATCATGAAAATTATCCATTTATGCTCTTTTTCTTAAAATCACAGTTCCGAACGTAGTCGGATACCTTAAGTAATATGAATACTTTTATCGAATGTTTTATTATTGCCCACATGTGCCAATTCATATGGCAAGTTAATTCTTTTTCTTTTTCTAACGTTGCCACTTACGTAATTTTTTCCGGCATATCTTCTATTTTGACTAGGGTTTGCAGCCCCAGAATCCCACGGTTTTTACCAATTCCGGAATCCCGGAATTTAATTTTTATCTGAATTATATCTATCATTATTTTTTTTTTACTCATCAAAATACTCTAAGAATTTAATATTTAGAAAATTTATATTTTGCTTATGAAATATGTGCATAGAATATTTTTTTGTAAAATTGCAAGTGCTATAAGTAAATATATATATATGCAGCTCTCATTTCTCGTATGGGAGAATGTCGAAGATATGTAAGTTGCTCACTGCAATACTTACACAATAATATAAGCAACATCTCTAGAATAGATGATGTTCATTCTTCAATTAACAAAAATCCGCTAAAAAGTCAAATCTAATTTTTCTAGCATAAATTATTGTTTATATACTTTTCTATAACCTCACAAAATTTGAAAACTCTAAACTTAAAAAACGCAGAATTATTATAGCTTTTACATTCATTTTTATTCACATGCCTAAGACAAATCAGAACTTTAAACTTACTTATCTCAGAAAGGTAAAATAACTAGACTGTCTTCATTTAAAATGCTAAGGCTTTTTTCTATTGTGCCTAATGCTTTGAATTTTTTTACCTATTGTTAATAGTACATGTAACAAAAGTTGGTATGCGTTTTTGAATCAAAGCAATATTTATTTCTTAAAAAAATAATGGAAGTTATAATTTGCAAATTTTTTAAGGAATTTTCAATAAGGATTCATAAAAAGAAGTATTGTACAAATACCAATAGTGTTATCGCAAACACCATACCAACTTTTTTTATACATGGTTGGATGTACTTGTAAATCAAATTTCATGCGTGTACGTAAATTTTTGTAGGGGGTGTAGCATTTTAAAATCACTTCACTAATTTTAAGTTTTTCCTTAAAAAAATAAATGGCTAACTCTTTATGATATTTTGAACACAAAATCGGTTTTACATATTATACACACCAAAAAAATTTGGAAAATCCTTAAATTAAAAATATTTGCTTAAATCGTACCATTTTCCCTTAAATGTCATTAATAAATAGCGGACCTTCTTGAAAGACTTGAGACACTTCAAATTCCACTGAATTACAAACAGCTCATGCAATTGGATCAATTTTTACACAAAAACTATTAAGTGTAGCAGAAGAACTAGGTAAAGCAATAAAGATGTATAAGTGCACCAATGCAATCTATTATATTTGAAACACTGTCATCAAAAATTCAAAAGGAATTCCTCCTTTTTGAAAATGGAGGGAGACGTTGTGACAACCTGAAAAGAACTTATTAATAACACTCTTATTTAATAACAATAACACCTACTAGTATTGAATGCGAACGAGCTGTGTTTTTAAGAGCTTATTTAGATAAACACAACTAATGAAAAAGTGTTTTTTTTTAATTATATTATGTACTATTTTTATTTGTTTTTTTATGATGTTAAGTTTTTTCTCTATTTGTTTCAATAAAATTAATATTAAACTAATTTTCAATTATGTTTTCAGTTTTTTTTATGCAATTTCAGCTATGCTAATGTGCAAGCATTTTTAATAAATAGTCCGTTCCTAGTCCCGGGACCAATCCTGAAATCCCGGGATTTGGATAATGTAATACCGTAAGCCTGGGATTGAAAATACAACACGGGATTGCAAACCATAATTTCGACATTCTCCATAAAGAAAGCAGATGCGTTAATAATTACAAAATACGATAATCACTTACTTTAAAATGGGACATATGTTCATCATGACTCGATGTTAAGCTATCCAACTATGTTCGGAACCATGATTTTAAAAAAAGCGCATAAATGGATAATTTTCATGATATTTAGTGTCCTTTAGATTAGAATGCATGCATAAAATTGTTTTAAAAGCACTTTGACAAAAAAACATTATTTAAATACAATATTTCGACTTAAAGTTATCTTAGAATAACCTTTATTCAAAATGTACTCCTTTCGTGAAAAATGCTTCTATTATAATAATATTTGCATGTATAAAGCTCATACATCTGTACAGAGGCTCAACTATGATGTTTGAAAAATTCACATTATTTTTAGAGTTACAACCAATTGAAAAAATTATCAGCGTTATTTACTCAAAATTTCTCCCCTCTGTTGTCGTAAAACAAGGATAAACCCACTTCTATTTTATATATTTCAAAAATTCTAGTTCAGAGGTCTGAACTGTATACAGGCAAAATATTGTTATAATTGAAGCATTTTCCACAAAAAGAGAATATTTTGAAAATGGGTCATTCTATGTTTATTTTTTGTCAAAATATTGTACTTAAATTATTTTTTATTGTAATACCTTTCTTAAAACAATTTTATATACATTTTCTAATCTAAGGGACACTAAATATCATAAATATTATCCATTTATACGCTTTTGCAAAATCACGGTGGTATTCAAATAAAATGCACTTAAGGTATCCGAATAAGTTCGGAAACTTATTCGGATACCTTAAGTGCATTTTTTTCCTTTGAATTATGACATTATTTCAAGTATTGATTCCGTTTTATAACTTATATTCAGCCTTCATGAATATTTGGTTAATAATGAGATGTTTTTTTGGTGGAGGGCTCTAACTCATGAAACTTCAACTTTAAAAGTCCGCGACGATGGCCACATCTATCACATTGCAATTTTGGCTTGTCCCTAGCTTTCTGCACCCAAGATTGAGGGTTCGAAACCGGCTGAAGTTGGTGGATGTTCATGCTGTAGAAAATCCACAGCGTCGTCATATGATTATGCGGCATGTAAAAAATCCCTTCAATGTCCGTTTGGCTTGTGTGCCATCGGTAAAATTAAAATTCTTAAGTACAATTTCACATCCTCAGAACTCATGTGCCTGTCTCTGGGAAGGTAACTGGGCGCCAAAATTACTTGCAGCTATAGGTTTCGCTTATATGGGGCAGCACTAATATTGATAACAGCTCCTGGGGGATGTACTAGGTCTGCACAAGGGTAGAAATATCAATTCGTAGCCTCATTAAAAAAGTAATATAAAAAAAAGTAAGTCATTTCCTACTTAGATCAACAAAGAAAAATTTTATTTTTTATCTGCTTTTTATTAAATATTTACAATTCATATAAATATTTAAATACATGTGACAGAATCACAACATTAAGTGGTAATTAATTCTTATTAATTATCATTAAAATATCGTATTTTCATAAAAAACAAGCGTGTATATAAAATTTCAGTTCAACTGAATGCTTTAAAACGTGAGAAAAAAGCATTTCTAGTTTTGATACAAGTAGCCAAAAGGGTCTCTAAGTCACCCAAAACGATGCCAACGTGGCTGTATTTGTAATTATTTAAATAATTAGTTTTAACCAAATACTTTTTATTAATTATAATTAAATTATTGTATTGCCATCCAAAATAATCATGTATATAAAATTCCAGTTCAATTGAGCACTTTAAAATGTATTTTTTTAATTAATGAAAATTCCATCAAGATAAATAAATAAATAAATGTATAAAGAGTCTGAGCTAATAGTAGGAATTGAAAAAAAAAAAAAAAACATCGCAACTCTAAATAAATTACGTTAATTCCAGCCAACCTCAAAATTTGATTTGATCTGATTTTTGATTAACATTGTACTCCACAAAAACAAGAGGACTAATGATGATGAATCTCGAAGGGATATTTTTTCTCTCTCTTTTGGAAAATCAGTCTAGTGACGAGGACAATACCTGAATCAAAACCTCACTATTCAAACTTCCACAAAGCATCAACTTGAGGACTTTGAACTACGACAGTTAAAGTGCTGCAACCACTCTACACGGTGGTTTACCTTGGCATCAGTACTGGAACTCACGACTCCCCTGGTCTGTGTATGAAACTATGACAATTCGTCCCCCACTCCCACTTCCAAATCAAGAGAGCTATTAACCCGCGGTCACTCGCGTCTGTTTTTCTACCGTCGTTACTCGTGGGGTGTAGAGAACACCCCAAACTCATAATACGTGTATTTAAATATGAAAAAAAATTTAAGTCAATTATGATATATATTTATGAAGTATAAGATGTTTTTTGTATTAACCTAACAAAATCGTTAAATTTATTGCATTCAAATGAGACTAGCATTAATTCAAACTAAACCTACAAAATGTTCATTTTGAAGTACACAATTTTATATTTTTTCATAAACCACAAGTAAAAAGTATATACCAGTAATAAATATACTTTATAATTAATGATAAGGATAGTAAAAAGTAGAAAAATAATATTTTAATCATTTTTCAAACATTCAGAGGAGACTGTATTCATATGCTTTAAGCACATATATTTCTTGCATTGAAGGCAAAAACAAATAATTTTTGCATCTTTTACCCGTGGACAAACAGTGCAACGCCCCTTTTTTGGTGGATTAATGCTCTTTTTAATATATTCTGTCAGTAAGGCTCCTTTTGAGTGTGTTGTTAAGGTTTGGGAGATCCGATCTCATATCCCACTGCAGCTGCACAAAATTCATTCTAATCTCCTCTAATAATATTGAACGTCTCATTTATTTTCAGGAAGAACCTAATGATAGACAAATGAAGCATTAATTCCTGCAGTATTAAGATGATAAAATATTCGCAATGGCCAAAGATTACATATCCATGATACATCATATATACTGCACATTTCATCAGTGGTATCAACATTACCTGTATTATAAAAATTTACAATTTCATCTCCAACTTTGGTTACGAAATTACGCTGTCATCTTGACAATCTGTTGATACAGTATCTAATAGACGACGAAGTCGCTATTTCTCCCTTTCCCATGGAGTTTTTGTCATAATTTCTGGAAAATGTTTTGAAAATTTTTTTTTAAAAAAAATTATATTCTACAATTATTTTATAGAATTATATTATTTTTATACCACATTTATTGAAATTTTAAATAAAATATTCATGCATATTAATATATTTGAAAAAAAAATGTAAACGGAAAGAGTAAAACATACTCTTCCGTAGATGCTTCGAGTACGAAAATATAACTCAATCACTCGCGGGGTGTTCTCAGAACCCCAAATAAACTTTTGAAGGTCGTTACATTCTAATCCTCCTAGCGAGATTGATTACAGCAGGCCTGAAGGTTCAATGAACTAAAATGGGCAGCTACAGAAAAAATCGTGGCTCTGCGCATTCTTTTTAGATTTGTAGGAGGCTTTTCTTGTTGCTGGGGTGTACAGAACACACCGCGCGAGTGATAGCGGGTTAATTAGATGAATGACCAATTTAAACGTTTTTGGAAGCATATGACCAAACAGCACTTTACTTGATACTGTATTATCCAAAATATATGTACAACGTTTGAACCGCTGTTGAACACCACAAGAGACTGGGCTGATGACACAACCCTCCGCTCTATCTTGAACTATGATATAGCTAGTGTGGTTAGCTTGGCTTGTTGGAGGAGGTGTGGCTTCTTTAAGGCAAAAACCAATGGGGTGGCTTGGTTTGGGTGACTGGAATTAAGGGTTGCTATTGGTTGTTGAGTAAGCTTACGGAGGTGACTGCCCTTCTAAGAGAAAAAAAAAATATTGAGATTGAAGAACTATTGAGATAAAAATATTAAGAAGAAAAAAATTGAGATTAAGAAGTAATAAATTCATTATCTAGGAGTCATTTTACAAGTAGAAATGCTTTTTTCCCGTCACCTTTGGATACTTTAGGAGCTGGGAGTAATTGAAGTAACTTTGGCATTTTCTTAGCTAGGTGAGAAAGAATTTTAAGAAGTTCAATTAAACTGCAGATTTCTGAAACATTTGTTTCAGAGGTAGATAATTCTTGGTATTAACTTTGTTCTTCGCTTTGGAATGCAATTACTCCTATATATAACAGCCGTGAATATATAAAAAGTGCAAATCACTCGAAAGGTTCTTGACTACGTTAGGAACCCTTGCTTTTTCAAAAGTGTATAAATGAATATATGCAGGACTTAAAGTATTAGGGAATATAAATATATTCCGATCAGTGAGGTTACAACCTCACCAATAGATAGCACTATCAGTAAAAATATACGCATGCCCCCCTCCCGGAACTGTGGGTTTTGAGGGAGAAGAAAAAGCGGCAGGAAGTGACAGAGACGTCTGAGGGGCAGGCTCCGTCTTACGAACGAGGTGTCACGTTTTTCGGTCAACGTGGGTGTCGCGAAGCTTAGTGACGATTTAGAGTATGATCCGTGAAATAACTGATAAAGTTGTAATCAGTATTTAATTGGAAATAATCTAATATTTCATTAAATCATAATTTACTTATCTGCTTATTTCTTTGAATATCAAGATCCGGAACATAGTGACTTACCCCTAAACAACAAAAGAAAAGCCACTTGTATAGATAAAATACACCCCTACATATATATATATATATATATATGATATTTAGTGTTGCTTAAATTAGAATATATAGGTAAAATTGCTTTTTTTAAAAAAGTTATTACAGTAAAAATCATTTAAAAAAAGAAAAAAAGTTCATTTTTTTTTATGGAAAAAGGCTTTTGTAATAATAATATTTTGCTTATATACAGATAAAGCTTCTATAATGACTCTGAACTAGGACTTTTGAAAAATAATATTTAGAATAGGATGTATTCATATTTTAATGTATCAGAGGGAGAGAGGGAGAAGAGAGTGATTCATTTCAACAAAATAACCCCTTTTATTATTCAAATTAATAATGATTTTGAAAACGTGAATTTTTTAAAAAATCCTAGTTTAGACTTTGTAGAGAAGCTTTTAGCCATATATTCATATTTATACATACTAAAATTATAGACTCATTTTCTGAAATAAAGGATTATGTTTTGAAAATATGAGACTAAAATGGCTCGCTTACCCGAAGGACAAAATTCTTGGCCTTCGGTTTCGAAAGAACGTAACATACCGCTAGACCAAAATGATCATTTCAGTCTGGAGGCCGCTACTGGCTTATATAGATGATACCGCTGCAACGCATTTAATTGTATTTAAGTATTTTATTATTATTATTATTATTATTATTATTATTATTATTTTTCTCAAAATAATTTTATATGTATACTGTAATTCTCTAATTCAACAAACACTAAATAATAAAAAAATATATCCATTATACGTTTTTGCAAAATGATGTTTTGAAAGTAGTCAGACACTCTAATATACAACTGATCTTCTGATTCATTTGAAACATTAAACAAATGTTAATATGCTATTAACATAATTTAGCATATTAGCACTAGATTAGAGGGCTTATCTATTGAATGGGAGGATTTTAATAGCATCTAGAATAAATTTATCTATCTGAAAATGTTTGATTATCATCTTTTAATTAAGAACGGATATATTTGAAGGCTTTCAGAAACAATTTTGAACTTTAATAAAAGGTAAAACAATAAATTTCGTATGTCAAAAGAATATAAATTCATTTTTTTTTTGCTCGTATTACGCATAGCAACTTACTAAGAATGTGTATCTGTTGTAAGGTTACTATATTGTGTGGTGACCACATCATTAAATCTTGCTCTGTCCGCTGTCTTATGTGTGAACAACTTTATTTGGTAAAATCAGAATATACCAAGAAAGAAATCAACTTTTACAAATAACCCACGATCACTCGCATGGGGTGTTCTGTTCACCCCAGCAACAAGAAAAGCCTCCTAAGATTCTAAAACGAATGCGTAGATGTTTTAGGTCATTGGACTTCCAGGTCTGATGCAATCACTGTTATTCGGACGATTGGAACGTAATGACTTTTAAAAGTTTATCTGGGGAGCTGAGAACTCCATGCGAGCAGTTGAGCATAAGAATACAGTCAGCTCTGAACGTTTGGAAAATGATTAAATTATTATTTTAATGCTTTCTACTATCATTATCATTAATTATAAAGTATGTTTATTACTGGTATGTACGTTTTACTTGTGTTTAATGAAAAAATATAAAATTATGAATTTTAAGATAAAAATTTTGTATGTTTAGTTTAAATTAATGTGTTAGTCTTATGTGAATGCAATAAATTTAATAATGTTATTTGTACAATACAAAAAACATCTTGTACTTTATAAATATGTATCATAATTGACTTAAAACTTTTTTTTTTTTTTTAATATTTAAATACAAGTGTTAAAATTCGCGGTGTTCTCTATACCCCGTGAGTAACCACGGTAGCAAAAACAGGCGCGAGGGTTGCCGGGATAAGCATTACTAGAGCATGCCAGCCTAAAAATTGCAACACAGTTTTAACTAATTTGAAAAATTTGAATTAATCCTTGAAAATTTCCGATTATTAATAAAGTACCAAAACACACATCACAGGTTTTATAGAAAAAATTGCTTGACTTTTACATGAGTTTTACTTTCTATCAATAAAGAAAACTGTTAAATAAATGCATGCCTTTTATAATATATTTTTAAAAAATTAGCTAATAAACATTATCACTCATGTAAGGTGACTGACTCCGATAGGAATCATGATCTGAGGAAAAAATATAAATAATATTTTTGACATTTAGTGTCAATAGAATCAAAGGATGCACATGAAAGTGTCTCAAGAATAATACTGCAAGAAAAATAATATTTAAGTTGAAGTTTTTTGGCAAAGAAAGAAGGGAAAAATCATTCGTCATTTATAGAAAATGCTTCTTTAATAGGAATATTTGGAATTTATATAGCTAGAATTTCTGTGTAAAGAGCTACACTACGATTTTCAAAATATATGATGTAAGAGAGGATTTATGAATATTTTAATCTATCAGAATAGAGAAATTTTAACAATGTGCACTGGTTATTATTTCAATTAAACATAACTCTGAAAATAATGTGAACGTTTCAAAAATACCAGCCGGACTCTGTAGAAAAGTCTTATTTACATATAGGAAAAATGTTAATATTTTAGAAGTATTTTCTATAAAAGGAGAATATATATATTTTGTTTTTTGTTTTTGCGAAAAATTCAACTTAATCCGGGAGTGGTTGCCCGGGACTCACAGTCTACCTAGGCCAGGGGTGGTGAACCTTCATGTGTCAACGTTCCATTGTTTCTAAATTAGTGTTTAATAAGGAATATACGTGCTGTCAAATAGTCTTGACTTGTAATTATGGGGACAATAATGAAACTAACAACACAAAATTCTTTTTAATACCGAAAAATATCTTTTGAACTGTATGGTATAAATGCTTTAGTTATATATAGACGCGTAATTCAAATTCAAGTAATATTAGTGTGACATTTTTGTGGCAGATTGTGGATGGTAAATAACTTATATTAGGATTGTAAGATGTTACACTTTTTGTAGAATACAAGCTGAATAGGAATAATCTGCCAAAGGGTTTCTAAGTAATGAACTATTTTTGCTGTGATTCACTTTCTTTGGCAAGATAGTTTGTGTGATTTGTTTCAAAGTTCCGTTTTACAGACGATGTTCTGCATATCACTATTCCAGAACATGAAACACGCACCGCTTTTTCTCTTTTACGAATATAATGCCATGTTTCTCGGTCCACTAAATTTGAAATTCTCTGTTACACTTACTATCTTGCACTTTTTGTTCTTTTGTTGAACAAGCCATGTGTAAATAACAGTTAAAAATTGTAAATATAACACAGATTAACTTTAAAATACTGTTGTGTCAATGAAATTGACTATGCTATGCGCAGACAAACTTTACATCATAAGCAATTGTAGTCTACGACGCAAATAAGGCTAAACAATAACAAACGAATGTACTCCTGAGCACCCCGTGACCGACCACTCGCATTTGGTCGTAATGTTTCCAAGTGATTTTTGAAATTTTGAAATAAAAGGCAAACCATTTTGATCACTGGCTTGCCAAAAATAATGTGTTGCATGCTATCAATGACACGAGTGCCACTGGTTCGCGATCCCTGCCTTAGGTACCCAAAATCTTTAATTTTGAGAAAACCGTTTATTTGGTACCAAGTCAGTATCCTCCTATATGACAGTCTTCAGGGGAACTAAAATGTATTTGTTACATATCTTCCTTTTTTTGAAAATTGAAAACATTTTGTTGCAATTTTAAGTTACTTAAGGTATCCGAGTACGTTCGGAACTGTGATTTTGAAAAAGCACGTAAATGGATAATATTTATGACATTTAGTATCACTTAGATTAAAAAATGTATATAAAATTGTTTTATAATAGTATTACAATAAAACATTATTTAAGTATACTATTTTGAGACAAAAAATGAACATAGAGTGATCCGTTTTCAAAATATTCTTCTTTTGTGAAAAATGCTTCTACTATATAATAATATTTTGCCTGTATATAGCTCTGACCTTTTTACAGAGGCTCAACTAAAATTTTTGAAATATATTACTTAGAAGTGGGTTTATCCATGTTTTACGACAACAGAGGGGACAAATTTTAAGAAACAAACTCCGATATGTAATTCAAATGGTGGTAACTCTGAAAATAAAGTGAATTTTTCGAAAATCATAGTTGAGCTTCTGTACAGAGGTCTGAGCTATATACAGGCAAAATATTATTATAATAGAAAAATTTTTCACAAAAGGAGAATATTTTGAAAAAAGGTTATTCTAAGTTAACTTTTTGACGAAATATTGTATTTAAATATTTTTTTTTTGTCAAAATATCCTTAAAACAATTTTTTACATGTATTCTAATCTAAGTGACACTAAATATCATGATAATTATCCGTTTATGCGCCTTTTTAAAATCACGGTTCCGAACGTAGTCGGACACCTTAAGTTTCCCATCCGACCACTGTTTTCCTAAGCGATTTTCTATGAGCATGTTACATTTCTTTCTTGTGAATGAATTAGTGGTTTTGTTTGTTGTATTTTACGACTCATTATGATACATAAATGTGTGTAAATGAACAGAAAATAAAAAAAGAAATGATAGCATATGCACGAGCTCTATTGAAGAAAAATGATCAAACAAGGGAAGAACCTGATGAAATAATGCATGTTAATCATGATAGGGAGAGTAAATTTAAGAAAAGTAATCAACTTTTTAAACTTTTTGAGCAGAAAGGAATGTTTCCAAATGCTACCTAAAAAACTTGATCGGGAAAGATAGGAAGCCCCAAGGGTACTTCAGAGATACCGTGCAATGTTAAAAGATCCCAAGCAAGACAAAGTTCAATATGCAATTTATTGATCATCAAAGGACAGTAAAATTACAATAACTCGAACAAAATATGATAGTTTTCTCCTTGAATATCATTCCTGTAATATAAGTGAAATATATCTGTGATTTGTGTTCTTTATTAAAGTCACGCACATTTGAAACAGATTAGTTCAGTTTGGTTGGATTTGTCCTCAAATTATCAAAGAAAAATTGAAAAGACCTTAAAAGTAGGTAAGTATACTTTCTGTTAATGAAATTATTCAATGGAATGGCAATTTTTATGGTGTTCAATAAAAATAATTATTAAAAAAAGGGGTAACTCCATCACCCCGCATGAGTACTAATGTTAGTATAAAGTGCGCGCTTTCTTCCGGAGTGAATCATTTTTTTAAATTTTAATTATCTTCACAAAACAAATGTAAATATGTGCTAATTCAAATGATTCTTAACAGCCCAAATTCTTTATATGGTAGGTTCTAATTTCATTAGAACTCTTTAGTAGCCAAAGCCACTCTTGTTGGCTAAGAACTTATAAGAGATGTAAGCAAAATTAAGTCTTGAGAAACCCAATAAATAACTGAAAATAGAGAAAATAAAAGCTATTAAAAATTTTATAGATTAAAAGTAAATTAAGATCCAATGTATATTTTAATTCTGCGCAAGGAGGAAAGAAAATAGATAAATAAAGTTACATTTAATATTCCCACAAAAGCTCCACTAATTCAATTTAATCATCAATATATCCTCTTAAATAATTTAAGTGTGGTCTCTTTTATATGAAAATTAGATGCTGCAGTTCACTTCCCTTTTCATCCGTTATGAAAACAAACTTGAACATTGAACGGGAGCTCAGTTAAACAATTAGAATCTAGAAAACATAAACCTGACTTTCTTGTTATAAAATAATAATTTGAAAACATAATTCTTACAAATGTTTCATGTCTGGTACATAAGCGAATTACTTTACCTGACACACCAGTTACTTAAATCTTTCACACTGACGGAAAAAAAAAAATTCGACGCTAAGAAAAAATTACTGTAGAATGATAAAATTTGGACAATGCAGTTGTCTAGTTAGCATGTTTAATTGATTAAACGATTAAAAGGGCAAGTTTATTAAGAAAATGCATCACTAATGTTAAATGCTGTTGCACAAGCGTTTCTCAATCTGTGAGGTGCGCCCCCTTTAGGGGGGGGGACATGATAACTCTACGAAGAGGGAGCGGGCATAATAAGAAGTCGAAAACAAAAGATTATTTAAAAAAATTTTTAATGTACTGAAAGTAAACAAACAGAATGCTTTCTGATATAATAAAATATAAAATGCATATTTACACTGATATAATACACTTATATATGTATCGGTACTATATAATGTATTTTATTATTAATTTAACAATACTATGTTAAGAACAAGTGTGATAATTACTAGAGACACCATGGGCTTGTATTAACACTCATCATGATAATTTTTACGGTTTACAATTAATTCTTTGACTGTCAATTAAAAGTTTTTCGTTGCGCTTCCCAATGCTACCGTTTTCCACGTAGACGCGCGTAGTTTAATATTTTTTCGGAGGGGGGAGGGGGAGGAGAAAAGGAACAAACAAGCAAGTCCTATGAAATATGTAAATCCTTCGCAAACGCTCAGTCTTTTTATTACATTCCAAAGACTTTGGAATAATTTTATGGATAGGTGTGCACATAAAAGACAGTACTTCGGAAAGACGTATATATATGTCCAGAAATTTAATGCTTTGGCTGAGCGAGACATTTATATACATCGGTGGCATATAAGAGGTTAAAGTCATATTGTAGCTTTATTGTCAAAGTGTAGCATTATTGATATTAATACATTGTTCGGGGAGCGATGAAAATGGTGATTGAATATTTTGTCGCGAATATTGAAAGTTTGAGAAACACTGTGTTACTTTAATAGCTGGTGTAACCTCTAGAATTTTGAATGCAAGCCAGCAAGCGTGTTTACATTGTGCCAAGCAGTTGCCGAATGTCACTTTGGAGTATGGAGTTCCCTACTTATTGTACTTGTGTCAATACTCGGAAAGTCAGTGCTGTCTGTGGATGATGCTGGAGTTGTCGTCTAATGATATCCAATACGTGCTAATGATCTGATGATCTCACAAGAAAAGGTAGCCTTTTACCATTCTATAGACAGAAGTATGCGTTATAAAAGTGTTTTGAGTGCGAGCGTTATCCAGATGGTATTCTCCCTCTTGAATGATGTTCATACTATAGGTTGAGGAATACTATAGGTCGAATTAGCAGACTGACGCACAAATTTTCAGTCAGTGTATTTGAGATAACCTCGAGAGTGTTCCTGCTGTCATTAGAAATTGCTCCCATGACCATGACTCCAAGTGCAGACATCGTGTGCTTACCCCACAGACAATTTGGTTGTAAGCATTCCCCAGCCTTTTTTGGATCAACACACTGTCATTATTGGCACCAAGGCAGAATGTGATTTCGTAAGAAATCACAACATATCTTCACTCTGTCCTTCATTGAGCTCTGATTTGACACCACTGGCGTTGCACACCGCAATGGCTCGGAATCACTGGAATACACGCTATTGAGTGTCTGGCTCAGAGCTGTCCTTTAAATTACCAGTTTCTAACAGTTTGTTGGTTCAATGGGGTAGCAACTGAGACTGAAATTTCTGCCATAGACGCAATACGATACACCACGCCCGTACACCGAATAAAGCGGTCTTCCCTCTCAGCGGTGCCACGAGCCTATGAGAACCCGTTCTTTTTTATTCAGTTCCATGCATTGATGCTCATGGGATACATTCCGGCCAAGTCTCTCTGTAATATCGCTGAAAGAAAATCCCCCTTGTCTTAACCCCACTACACGAACAAACTAGGTGAGATGTTGATAATGGGGCTTCTTGGCTTTCTTAAAGGCATTGTTGGCTAGCATCAACTCCATACGTCACATTTCCCAGACAACTCTCACGAACTTTACTGCACGCATTTAAATCCACCCTAATTTATGCAAGTTTGGAGTGGCGCTACTGACGCCACGCTTAAGCGCGTATCGCAAAATTTGAATCGACATCATCTTGCAAATGTATAAACATTTCTACCAAATTTTGTCTATCTTGCTGGTGAAATTTTTTTCCGTCATGTATGAACATGATATTTGTGAATGCAAAAGTAATTTTTAAAATATAATCTAATTAATTTTTCCTTAACAAAAATAAATGAATTTATTAGAATGCAAGGAAAATATTTTCAAGTAAAGGAATATTTGTCAACTTCATTTTCTTTTAAATCAAAGTGAAGACTATTGGTAACTTACCTCATAATTTTCCTAATTTTCCGCACAAAGCCAACGGGAGGGATATAACCCCTGACAGATTGAACGAGCTTCAAGATCTCTAAACGGAGGGTCTTCAGCTGCAAAAGGACTCAAGCCCGTTACGACAAAGCCAGGGGCGATTTTGTGACCATAACCATTAGGCTACCGTAATCACAAAATTGTATTCAAGGGAGCAATATATTTTTTGAATTTTTATCTCTTTATTTTATACATTTTATTAAAAATATCGGTTAAATAACTTAAGATCCGCAAAGATAAAATTTAAAAATACACATAAAGGTTTTTTTCGGAAAAAGTGAAAGTAGATCACAAATTTTTGCTTATTTATATACGGTGGACCATTAAAACTAATTTCTTAAATTCTTATCTTAATTAGCTGAAAATGGAATCACAGTAATATTGTAAATGATTATTATATTTCATAATTTAAATATATTTATTAAAAAAACTATTATAAACTGATTTTTTTTTAAAATTAATTTTTTAGAATTGTTTTAAAATTGTTCCTTGAGCATTAGTTTTTAAGATATAAACTTAATTTTTGTTTTTATACATAGATGAACCACAATAAAATATATCTGTGCATTGGTTTTAAATTCAGATTAAAATTTGATGAGAAAAAGATACATTTTCTATATTATACGAAATATTTCATCAATTATCGCACATTAAAGGTATTCAAAACAACACAAAATATGATCCATTAATTTTTTTGGAAAAATAATGCACTAATTTGTAAATTATATCAACTTTCATAAGTTGAGAAAATTTCAAAGACATTTGACGTAATTTGAAACGTAGGGAGCATTTTACGCGTAACAATGAAAAAACAAAATTTACAAACTAAGAAAAGTGCATGTTAAACATTTATTTCAGCAAAATAAAAAAAAATAAAAAAATAATTCAGTACTTACCAATGAAAAGACAAAATTATTTGACAGAATTATTCTATAAATTATAAGGAAAATTATAAGTATAAAAAATCAAAATCGCAATTTTGACCAAAATTTGGCTTTGTGAAGGTCCACCATCTCCTTAACACAATAGTCTACGTTTTAGAATGTAACTTCATATCTCACAGAATATATAAGCATTGCGATTCTCGATTAATAATGATGTTTAAGTACGCATATATTTAGAAATCAAACCCTTATGTAACGAAATGGCAATTTAATATTATCTGATTACCAAACCGAATTATTATATTACAATACGTAACATATAAGAAACCAATTGAAGCAAGTACTTATAAACTCCAAGCATCCATCGACCAACAATCTGCCATTATGAATGTATGTTCTACATTTTAGAATGTGTAGTTCTCTTAAGTCATACAAGCTATAATAATGTGATACTTTGAAAACTAGTTAAAACAGTTACGATACTGGATTCATCAAACACGGAGTTTCAATTGGATTCAATAATGAGTTTGCGCTTAGTCACTCGAACATACATGAAGTTTCAATACCTTATAAATTATGACACGTAGAATAGATATTGAGTAAATTCCTTTAATCGAATGTAACAATACTATTTATATACGTCACAGAAACAAATATTGTCAAAAGTTTATATTAAAATAAAGCTTTAAAGAATGCTTACAGAGGCTAAGTGTAAGTATATAGATCATTATATATTTATGCATTCTGTGTGTGTCATAAGAAAATATATGCATTCAGAAGAAATTGAACTAATATCACTTGGAAGGAATGTAGTGCGGTAAGAAAAATTGATTAATGAATAAAATTCCGACGCCGATAAGACAAGGGTAAACGTATCATGCGCATATGAGATGCGAAACTGGAAGAAATTAACCCTTTAAGTGCCGCGGACGTGTATACACGTCTTGCTCTGCTAGTGCATTTAGTGCCCGGGACGTGTATACTCGTGCTTCCTAAGGGCACCATTTTGCAATGTGTTGCTCTGTTTAAAACTAGTCACACAGTTTTGGAATACAATAAAATGAGATTCTTAGTACTTCTAAAGAATTTAATTATTTCGAAGAAAAGGTGGGGAAGGAATTTGAAAGGGTATATTCCAGGAAAGAGGGAATTCATAGCTAAGCAGTTTTTTACTACCGTTAACGTCATCTAAGAAAAGTGAGATACGAAAATATGTATTTGTGTAAGGAAAAGTATTTGCTCAGAATCTCGCTATCAATGCATTGAATGTGATTTTGATTCATGTGTCCAACCATCTTTCACAAGTTATATCACCCAACAGAAAAGTTATATTTTTTTAAATTATATTTTAACTTAGCACAATATATTTTTTTTTATTATTTTCATTTTATGTATTTCCTTATCTTTTCTTTTCTATCCCTCTTTTAAAGTGAGAGTAAACAATTTTTAGGTTGAAAAACATACCTCCCCTTCCCAATTAACTGCGTAACAACGCACGCCATCGGGAAAAATGCTGGTACTGAGGGAGTGACTTTCGTAGCGTTTCCTCGGCATTTAAGGGGTTAAGAGAATGTTTGCTCGTGTCATAGGATTATTCAATCAAATCTGTAAGGGAATATATTGTGATTAAAGATGTCTCGGAGACATAAACCGGCAACAGCACGAACGCGTGTCCGAATTTAAGAGTGGTCGTATAGTAAGCCTCAGAGAAGCAAGTTGGCTGAAATGTATACAACGAATCCTGATTCAATCTCAATGCCGAGGATCACCGCATACGAGTGTGGATGCGGCCAGGCCACTGGTACCATTCGGTTTTTGATGTTGAGAAGCATACGGTGATTTCATAAGATGGAACAGCGTGGATAGTGATTTGTTAGGACACTTGATCTTTTCTAGTCACCCTTTAACGCACTTCGAAGGCACGCAACTACGTGGACGAGATGTCACAGCCAGTTGTACTGCCTGTACCATCAAGTCATCTAAGTACCATTTATGAGCAAGACTTCGCTCGTCCACATGCTGCTCTACTATCTTCATAGTGTCTTCAAAGATATGACGTATTTCCGTGGTTTTTTTGTCACTAAATCTCTCGCCACTAGAACACATCTGGGACTTGCTTGGAAGGTAACTGCATGGAACTTGGAATACTGACTAAATTAATTGTCCCACCTCAAATATTATGACATGATATTCCGCAAGATATCATAGGTGGCCCCTCATTGATTTGATTCCACTCCGTGTTTCGGTTTTTATAGCTGCAAGAGGTGGATTTACTACCCACTGATTTGTAACATCCATGCTATATCTTCTGGAAAAAACAGTTGGTTCTTCAGTAATTGGAATTATTTCTTTATTACCTCATGTTAAGTTTTGCGATAGTCTTTTCTTTCTTTCTGGTTGCATACATTTTTTGACACAGTGAATATATATACAGGGTGTTCCAAAACCAGCTACCATGCTCTCCCGAACTAAATTCTTTGTTTGGAATACATAAAAAAATGACCAAAGCAATGTACCTGCATAATCCACAGTTTACCAGAAAAAAAACGAAAAATAGTGTATGACGTCACAACGCCACAGGCGTATTGGACACATAACAACAGTATTTGCAAACATTTAAAAAGGCAGATGTACGAAGTGTCCTCCGTGAATACTGAAGTAGGCTAGAGTGAACTGTGGATTGAATGAGTGCACACGTCACAAATGCGATATGTCACCGAAGTACAAGCAAAATGTAGGGGAGCAACTTTGTCCGTTTGTGTAGTCATTATGTCTTGATATTCCATTTCCTTGAAATTGCTCTATAGAAAAAAAAACACAATCAGAAATATGGCAATCCTGGCAGCCAAAGAACTGGACTCCCACGTTCGATCCAGTGGCTGGGGTATACCACTGCATTTTGCGTTTTTGGATGCAATTTTAGGTAAGTTACAATTTCTGGTAATGGATTTAGAAATTTTAACCATAATTTTCAACAGGGTTTCAATTAGTATTATAAACTGAAAGAGGGAAAGATGGCTAACCTCCAAACTTGTTAAAAACAATTTTATGTAAATTACTTTACATATAAGAGCTGTGCTAAGAGTCAGCATTATTTATAATACAGTAGCATCTGTAATTTTTTAAAATTCAAATATCAGTTTTTTTTAATGTTTCATTTATCTTTAGTATTCTATTGATTTCTATCTCTATAATAACGATTGTTTAAGTATATATATATATATATAATATATATATATATATATATATATATATATATATATATATATATAAATACATATATACTTTTATATTCATATTTACACATATATATATACATGTATATGCACATATATATATAAACTGCTGCATGTAACAAAATGCAACAGCATAAGAGAATCATAAGAATTAAATAAAATTTAATGCACAGACGAATTTTATTAGTACAAATAACTAACGAACTTTTCAAAGCAAAAAAATATATCAAGTGTCCAAAATCGTTATTTGGTTTAGCCACCAGTAGTCGTATAAAAGCACTGCAATAAGTGCTGTTATACGACGTGGCATCGAGTCAAACAAATTTTGAATGTCTTCTTGTGGAAAATAATTCCATAATGCTCGTACGAGCGGCAAATGTCGTCTTTTCAAGCTGCGGGACGCGGATCACGAGCGAGACGCCGACCAACCGAATTCTATAGGTGCTCAATAGGCGATATATCGGGTGAATAAGCAGCCCAAGGAAGAAGTTGTATGTGTTGGGATGAACAGAAGTTTCGAACAGTCTTTGCAACATGGTGGCGTGCATTATCCTGCTGAAAGAATACTCCAGGGATGCCTTGAAGGAAGGGAAGGGCTTCGGGCTGTAGCATATCACGGACTTTCCTGTTGCTATTAAGATAACCCTCAATTCGTAGCAAATTGGATCGTCTATGATACGAAATAGCACCCCCAAGTTGTTCATCTGAAAAGACAACTTGGTGAAAATCAGCTTTCCAGGCTCTGCGTCCGTGAGCCTATTGCAGACATCAACAAATTGACGAAGACGACATTGTTACACCTTTAGCAGTAGACCAACGTGTTACCGACTGCCTGGAGGAAGCTGTACGGTCATTCACCTCCATACGGTGCAGGTGTTGATCGTTGCACTCTGATTTCACTTTCCGTCGACCACTGCCAGTTTTTGAGTTGTTCGGTGGTCGTCGGTCCATTGCTTACAAACTCTACATCACTGTCGAACTTTTCGGCTGCACATGATCTGCTGTTGCGTGATAAGAAAATTCTCCTTCTCGAAGGGGAATAATCCTCCCCTCGAAGGCGATAATCCTCCAACGTTCAAACTACATAAGTTGTTGGAAACTTTCCTTATTTTGTTGTGGAGACATACTTAGATCCCACTAAAAGTTTGCCACAAACAAATAAGCATTCACTATTTTCAACGTCTTGCAACTGCCTCTATTCATACGCTTCCAGCATCAGATCACAGAGCGCCACGCATGCGCAGTGGCTCTGAAACTTTACAATTTTACTTAACATTATATAATTGATATTGTGTGCAAATTTCATTTAATTCTGATAATTCCTTCATGGTGTTGCATTTTTTACAAA
>BMAV01011650.1:0-13553 GCA_019973955.1 Trichonephila inaurata madagascariensis | reverse complement strand
CTAGAATATTGGACGTGTCAAAACTGAAGTACTTATTAGACAAGAATTAATAACGATTTTCTGCGAACATGTTGACATCTGACATTTTAAAATAATATAACCTACAAATATTTAACTAAAACTTTAATCTTTATAGCGATAATTAAAACCATCCTTTCTTGTTTTTATATAGTAAAGACAGACGCCTACATCACTTACAAAAGCAATTTTTGTGTACTTTATTACTTACTAGAAAGTACCAAATCATATTCTATTTTCTGCCATTTTTCTGCTTGCTATAAGCCTTTGGCATAAAGCTCTAAAACGAGAACTAAAACTTAGATGTGTAATTAACATTTCTTAAATAATTTATCTGAGTAATATTGTATTGTATGTGTTCTATTTTTAAAAAAATGAAAACTTATTTTTATTTAATGTATATGATTTTGAAATCAATTTTACTTGATTGCACTACCTCATTATATATTTATTTCTTCTTTTTAGAGTTACGAATTAATGTCAAAAAATGTATATAATAGCTTTTAAATTTATATATATTGGTACAATTCTTTTTAGTATTTAACGTGAAAGATAATTTTAACGGAATAATTATACTTAAATTTGCATAAGCCAATAAAGACAAAACAGCAAAGTCTATTTATTTATTTTTTTAATTTGAGAAAGCAAAAAACATGTTTTCTTCTTGGCTTTGTCTTAAGCAGAAAATCAAATTTATTTTTAAAGAACCTTTAAGTACATTGAAAATTAATTTTTGAAGTAGTTGTCGAGGGTGGAAGTATGGAACCGCGCTGCAGTGTTTATTGCTTTTTTATGTTAAATAATGCAAAAAACCGGAAAAATTGATGCATATTTTTTGAGGATGAAATTTATTTTTATCTAAAATATGATACAAATAAGTAAATATTTCTAAAATTTAAAATTAAATCCATGTATATTCAAAAGTATTTAACTCTGAAAAATTTATTACATATTCTAGACAGGAATTAATTATTTTTAAAATAATTAGGAATTCATAATTATAATTATGAATAAATTAACATTTTTAATCGTGTATATATGTTACCGTTAATATATGAAATCCGTTATTTCGTAGAATAATTCGTCATTTCATGAAATAGCTAGACGCAATACAGTTGAAGTATATAATATTATTGAATTCTACGATTTAACGAGGTATTCTATAGAATAACGATTGCTTGATCGTTTAAGTATGAAATACAGCACTCAAAAGTTCTTTGAACTGATTCTAGCTGCTTTTAGTCAGTTGTGAAATGATTATAGCTGCTTTGCAATGACATGTGTGTGTGTTTGTTTCATTCCCTTGCTTTTAAATGTAGAATTTACGTGGTGTATTTGTGGTATCGTTTTACATTTTAGAATCTTAACAAATATAGTGGTGGCCAAAACTGTGGTCACTTTTTTAAATTGTTAAGTTTTTTTAAGTTTGTATGCTTAGAGAAAATTTTACGTTGTACAAAATATTACGTATTTTATATCATTTTAAAGGAAATTTAATACTAAATTCAATACTAAAAACAAAATTCAAATATTTGCAAAGCAAAAAAGTTATGCAGTAATAACTAATGATATACATTAAATATTGATAATACCAGTAAATTATCAGAAATAAGTGAGGTTGCGTTTATTATTTATTACAGATTCACGCCTATGTTTCATTCAGCTGAAAATATTTTAAACTCTTCTTTTGTTAATACATGATGGCTATAAACAATTATATCTTCAATTAGTTCATTTTTATTTCATGGATACCTTATTCGAATTAGAGTTTTCAAACGATGCCACAAGTCTTTGATAGGATTGATGTCAGAACTGTTTCCTGGCCAGGACAACAGCTCAGTGATCTTAGAACGGTACCAGTCTTACAATTACTTTACTGTGTGGCAAGGAACATAATCTTCCTGAAAAATAAATGAAGCATTGTTGGTAAATAGATCCCTGGTGGAATGCAGAAGTTTTGGTTCTAGACTGGTGTCAATGTATTTTGAGACATTCAATTTTCTATCGATGATATGAAGGCGACAGATACCATTTGCTGATAAGCATGACAAAATGATAAAAGAATGTGGGTACTTCACAGTTGCCTGGGTGCAGTCAGGATGTAGTATTTCTTCTATTTTAAGTCTTACATATTTTGGATTATCACTACCGAATAGTGATATTTTAGTTTCATCCCTCTATATAATTTGTGACCAATAATCATTTGTCCAATCAATACATTTCATTGCCCACTGTAGTCCCTTTTAGCGATGCTGAAAGTTGAGATACGGCTTTTTTCATGGAATTCTACCTTTTAGTCTTACATCTGGTAATTTACTCCTGATTATTTTTGAACTGACAGAAACACCAGCATCATTCAAATCCCTTCTGACGGCCATTGATGACATTCTTCTATATTGAAGAAATAATATTTTTGTTCTTCTGTCCTTAAGAGATCTGGTGCACCTTTTTCAGCTTTTTCCTGCTTTGTTTTTTATTAAATTTGGCTTCCGACATCTTAAGCAAAACTTTCAATCTCCAGATGTAGTCACTGAACGACCCACCTGTTATGTAATTTTAACAAAGGAAATACCACATTCTTGTCACACATGCATCCAATCTACTCTTTTATTTGATGTCAATTCATTTTTACTAAATATCATTGTTATCCTGGCCAGAAAACAGTCCTGACCTCAATCCTATCGAAAACTTATGGCACCGTTTGAGAAATTTTGTCCGAATGAAATAAAAAGGAACTAATTGAGGTTATAATTGTTTCCTGTCATTATTTATTAACAAAAGAAGAGTTTAAAACTAATTTTAGCTCAATGAAACATTGATGCGGAGCTGTAATAAAGAATAAACGCAACCTCACTAAGTTCTGATAACTCACTGCTATCATCAGTACTTAATTTATATCGACAGTTATTACAAAATAACTTTTTTACGTTGCAAATATTTGAATTTTGTTTTTTATTGAATTTAGTATTAAATTCCCTTTAAAATGATATAAATTCTTAACATTTTGTGCAATGTAAAATGTTCTATAAGAATACAAACTTAAAAAACCTAACAATTTATAAAAGTGTCCACAATTTTGGCCATCTTTGTATTTTTGCAACCTGTTTTCATGCAATGACTTCTGCAAGAAAGGATGAGTGAGCGAAAATTAACATCGCAATAATCAGCTACTCTAGGGCTTTTAGCGATGGACTTCATAAATTTGAACCATGTTCAAGTGAAAAGGATGAAACATGAGCTGGAACCCATTTCTCCTAACTTCTGCACCAGACCACCAGAAGGACGTTAGAGCCTCGACAGATCTGATGTGACAAGTTTAAATTTTTTTTTTTGTTTTTTGAAGCTTTTTCAAACTTTTATAAAATGCTCAATTTTTAAAATTTTTCAGGGAATTCAGCTCGCGGAAGCACTTAAGTGTACACGTTAACCATTTTCAAGAAAAAAATGTATTTTTAGGCAGTAACTGTAAAAAAAAAAATTATATTCAGATTATAATATTAAGTTGATTTTGAAAGTAAAAAGTTACTTGGGCTAGCCATTATCTTACAATTTTTTTAAAAAAATTAAGAACTTTTGGAGCTTTTTCAAACTTTTTTAAAATGCTCATTTTTTTTTAAAATTTTTTTTAGTTAATTTAAGGGTTTTTTGTTCCTTAGATTATTTAAAATAAAAGTTAGTATGGATTTGAAAATCCGCTTCCGTGTTGATTTTTAATAATTATTTTTCTAACTAAACCTGGAAAAGACACGAAATTTTCTAAAATATTAAATATAGAATTTTTTTGAAAATGTAACAGGTTATCCCAGGCCTAAGCCCATACTAACTTTATAGAGCACACTTTTGAGTGAGTGAGGGAGTGAACATTAACGTCGCGACCGTCACACTGTTAAGCTACACGAGGGATTTTGGCGACGGACCACGAGAGTGCGTTTGAGATACATTCAAAAATTTCAAGACTCAATCTTGAGCAAAAAATAAAAAAAAACACCTTAGGTATTAAAACACAACTTTACATTCAAAAATAAATGTTGGGGAAAAACACGTGTAAAGTTTGTAAAACGAACAAGGAAAATCTAGTAATGCTTGTAAAGCTCGAATTCTTTAATATGTTATTTTTCAGATAAGAGAGAGAGAGAGGTTTACACATTGAAACACACACAAATATAATTAAATATGACTAAAAAAAATTTTCTTTTTAATTCAAAATATATTTTTGTATAATATTGATAGCATTTGCTACTGCTACAGGATATTCAGCTTAAGCTTAATACAATATTTTCACAAAAGTTTTGAAGCACAAAGAGTTTAGGAACAAAATAATTATACTAATTTACAATAGGCTAAAAATCACCAGTTTTGTACATTATGTTTTTTCCAGTTTTAAACTGAAGCAGCTTACCCAGTTTCAGTTTTTGTTGCACAAATTTAAAATATTAAAATATATTACTTTAACATGTTTACTATAATGTAGTTTGGTGTTCATGGAAATATTTAGTTTTATCTGCAATACTTTAATTCAGAATACTTGTATTCGGAAGTCTAATTGCAGTATCAGCCGAGGGCTGATTTCTATATATCATCATGAGTAGTATTCCATCTCTTTGAAATATTGTTTTTCATACTATCTTGAGAATGTTTTGGGCATGACATTTTCTCAACTGGAAAAAAAATAATGAAAATTCATCTAAGTTATATAAACTCTTTTTTAAAACAAAAATTGGCCTTTAAATCTTTTTTAATTAAGTAACAATGAGAACTCAAAAAAAAAAAAAAAACAACTCAAAATATATTCAAGCAGAAATGATTTTAGTAACAACCATTTAAAATTGAAGGTTTTGATTGTGTTCAAAAATACTATAAATTAATTCAATTTAAAAGGGTAAAAATGCTCTAAAATAACAGAAACCAAGACTTACACGACTTTCAAAGTAATTATATTTGTAATTTGAAGACTTACGTAAACTTATATTGACAAAATGATGAAAATTGTGAAGGATTTTTTAGGAACTGTTTATAGATAAAAAATCAGATTGCATCAAATGTTATCATTAAGTAACTTTTTGTTAAAAATAAACTTATACTACTTTCAAAGAAAATTGCTCCTATTCTTCTCCTTTGCTTGAAAATGTCTCTAACTGTCGAGTCTGAAACATTAAATCCACGTAAAACAGGGCACGTAATTAAAGCCATTATCTCTATATTGTGAGAAGAAATTCCTTAATAAATCCTGAACACAACTGACATTTCTTTGATCATTTGAGCCGTGTCTGATTTACGAAAGATTGAAAATGTGTTGAACTACCTTTGAAAAATTATGCCTTGTATAGAAAGATATTTCTATACTCCTCCAGGTATACTTCAACTCTGATAAATTATTAGTATTATGTAAATTACAGAGATACCCCCCTATTAATTGATCTAGCATACGCTTATGATACATATTCTTCTTAAAAATGATTCTTAGTGTTGTAACAGCTACATTTAAACTCTGCCTTCCCTTGACGATTAGCGACAGCCACGGGGCACTACTTGTTCTTTTCAGAAGAGGGAACTCGTTCTTCCCGCTTTTCTGCCCTGGATCGTCCCCGGAGAGAGTCGTGTACACGGGGATTCAGGGAATACCTGTTTCCCTCCTTTAGTCCTTAAGCTATTTTCTGTAACTATAATTGATGTGTGTTGTTTATTTAAGTGACCCCTTGTGTGTTGTGGAACGTAAGAACATTAAATAAGATTTGTTCCTGTATCATACAGCATTCTTAATTCAATACAACGAAGACACGACATGGGGAATTGTCATAGTGTGTATTTTAGATATAGTAAATAAATATTTCTCTTTTGCATAAAAAAAGGTTTTTCGTGATGTAATGAATTTAGTACATTGTTTCTCAAACTGTGGGGCACGCCCCCCTAGGGGGCGTGATAACCCTACAAGGGGGGCTCGAGCATATTGAAAAGTAGAAAACAAAAAATCGTTTAAAAAAATTATCAAGCAAACAAAAAAGGAAATACACATTTACACTTTCAATATATCAGTACTGCGCAATGAATGTTATAATTATTTTAAAGATACTACGTTCAGAAGAAGTTTAATAATTACCAGTGTCACCACAGGCTTGTCATATATAAAATTAAAAACAAAAATTAACACTTATCTTGATAATTCATACGGTTTATAATTAATCCCTTAAATGCCGTTTAAAAACTACGTGATTCGCTCCCTAATGCCACCGTTTAACACGTAAACGGGTGTATATGGTGTATTGAAAAGGGGGAAGTTAAAGGAATAAAGAAACAAATAATCTGAAACAAGTAAATCCTTCGCAAAGACAATCAAGTTCCTTTTATTGCATTCCAAAGCCTTCGGAATAAATGTATGGATAGCAGTGAACAGAAAATATCGTACTTTGGAAAGACGTATATATACGTCCGGTTCAATTAACAAACTGGCTGAGTGAGACGTTTATATACGCCGGTGGTACAAAAAGAAGTAAAAGTCGAACTGTAGGTTTAGCTTCAAAATATAGCATTATTGAATTCAATGTATCGTTATTGTATGGGGGGGGGGGGCGAGGAAAATAATGATTGAATATTGGGTCGCGAATATTGAAAGTTTGAGAAGCACTGATTTAGTACGTACTTTTGCTACAATGCCATCGTTCAAGATAAATCGCCAAGTTGATAACTCCGTTTTCGCTTGTGTCGTGCACGATGAATTGGTAACCATGTACTTCGTTTCATATATTGCAGCCAGTACGGTTACGCTGGTATATTATTCCCAACTTTCACAGAAAAATATGGCAACGATTGCAGGAGAAGAAAGGCGAGGTATCATACAAAGACTTATTAACAATCAACGTAAATATAGTACTCAAATTCCCAGGAAGCTGCAAGAGTTGAAGGTTTATCAAATTCTGAGGATTTTATCAATAAAGTGTTGGATGATGGAGCTTCAGTAACGATTATTACTGAAAAAGAGTGCCATATAAATAGAACTACATCATACATGTAAATTATAGTTTCACAGTTTTAACAATGAGTATGAACAACTGTATAATTTGTACAACGGTAGTTGGTCCGAGAGTTGGTCCCACACACACACAAATCCAAAACACAAAATTCCTTTTTTACTGCATTACCTAAAACCTGATATAGGATGTAAGAAATATTAAAAGGAAACTATTAATTCTTTTTTTAAGGCAAAATTCAACTTGATCAAATTTTTAGAACGGGTTCATCAGTTTGATCAGAGATTCTTAAATTATTTTGTCCCATAAACTACTTGCCATGTCTACCGTTTTGGGGTAGACGCCTGCTTACCCAATATTTAATTGTTCAAAATATGTGTTTTGACAGCTGATATAGTGTTATTTAGTATGATTTTTTTTCTAACTGCCACAGAATATAGTGTAAAAACTTAAGAAATGCATATGCTAACTTTAAACATTTATTAATTAAATTTAGTAACTGTTACATAGAATTACTGGGCAGCAAATATTGTTTTTAATGGATGGGGGAGGCTTTACTAGAAATTCTCAATTTTGATGTTTAAACCTAAATCGCTTTGATTAGTAGTGTCCAGTATATTTTTTCCCCTTCTATCTTTCTCTCTCTCTCATTTTTTTAGATTGACCAATTACTGAAATTCCAGTTTACAAGAAAAAAGAATTAAAGTTTTTTCATAATATTCCATAATTTAGGGATAACAAGTATTCATTATTAATGCCAAAATAGCTGGTATCCGTTTCTAAACAATACTTTAAGATCTTTGCTAATGCCTATTCAGATAATTTTGTCTTATGATGCGACATTTATTTTTCCGATGCCACCATATTGATTGATTGTCCACTGTGGTATTACAATAGTTGAGGTATCCGACGACGTTCGGAACCGTGATTTTAATACAATTTTCATGATATTTATTGTCACTTAGATTACAATACATGTATAAAATTGCTTGAAGAAAAACATTTTGACCAAAAAAAATTATTTAAATACAATATTTTGGCAAAAAATTAGAATACCTTTTTTTAAAAATGTTCTCCTTTTATAAAAAATGCTTATAAAATAATAACATTTTGTGTGTGTGTGTGTGTGTGTGCTTATATAAAGTAATGACTTCTCCAGAGAGTCTGAACTACTTTTTTTTAAAGATTCACACTATTTTCAGAGTTACAACCAATTGAAATATAATTATCGGCGTTTTTTTCTTAAAATTTCTTCCCTCTGTTATCGTGAAACATGGATAAACCCACTTGTAAGTTATATATTTCAAAAATTCTAGTTTAGACTCTATACAGAGGTCTGGGCTATACACAGGTAAAATATTGTTATAATAAAAGCATTTTTCACAAAAGGAGAATATTTTTAAAATGGGTCATTCTATGTTCATTTTTTGTCAAAATATTGCACTTAAATAATGTGTTATTGTAATACTATTCTGAAAACAATTTTATATACATGTTTAATCTAAGTGACACTAAATATCATAAATATTATCCATTTATACGCTTTTGTGAAATCTCAGTTCCGAACGTAGTCGGATACCTTAAGCATTCTCCCACCTAGTTTCAAAATCTGAATAGAGGACATTTAAATATTGAATTTGCATTGAAACTTCGTCTTCCAGGCAGCTCGTGATAATTTGAGAAACCAGGAAAAAACATGGTGTCCACTGTTTACTTTGTTATTTTAATTCTAGAAAGAAATGCTGAAAGGCTGGACTTTGCTTTAATCAAATTTAGCCTGTTAACTGCAAATAGACAAAATTTGGTTTCTACACTAGTAAATATTTCCTTAAAATTGGATTTTTAGCATCCCAAAATTCTAAAATAGTCTTAAAAAGTACAAAAACAAACTATTCTACAACCATCGAAATGCAATGCGATGAAGTAAATGCAGCATTTCTCAAACTGTGGGATGGTCCTCACCTTCCCTACAAAGGGGTGTGTACATATCGATAATTTGAAAACAAAAGATTATTCGAAAAAATTATTAAATTACTGAAAGGAAGTAATGTAAAATACATGCTGACATAATGAATACTAAAATACACATTTACACTTATAATGCACTTAGAAATGTATCAGTACTGCATAATGCATTTCATAATTAATTTAACAGTACTAAGTTAAGGTATCCGACTACGTTCGGAACCGTGATTTTATAGAAGCACATACATGGATAATTTTCATGATATTTAGTGCCACTTAGATTAGAATACATGTATACAATTGTTTTAAGGACATTTTGACAAAACAAATAATTTAAATACAATATTTCGGCAACTAATTAACTTAGAATAATTTTTTTTTCCAAATGTTCTCCTTTTGTGAAAAATGCTTCTATTATAATAATATTTTGCCTGTATATAGCTCAGACCTCTCTACAGTAGCTCAACTAGAATTTTTGAAATATATAACATAGAAGTGGGTTTATCTATATTTTACGACAACAGAGCGGAGCAATTTTAATAAAAAAAGGCCAATAATTATTTAAATTGGTAGTAACTCTGGAAATAATGTGAATCTTTTTCAAAACTTCCAGTTGAGCCTCTGTAGAGAGGTCTGAGCTATATACAGGCAAAATATTATTATAATAGAAGAATTTTTCAAAAAAGGAGAACATTTGGAAAAAAAATTATTCTATGTTAATTTTTTGCCAAAATTTTGTATTTAAATAAAACATTTTTTGTCAAAATGTCCTTAAAACAACTTTATGCATGTATTCTAATCTAAGTGACACTAAATATCATGACAATTATCCATTTATACGCTTTTTTAAAATCACGATTTCGAACGTAGTGGGATACCTTAAGAACAAGTTTAATAATTACCAGTGCCCCTACGGGCATGTCATAAAGTTATATACACAATTTAATACTTCTTATATTGATAAATTTACGGTTTATAAATAAAGTCGAATTGTAGCTTTATGTCAAAATATATTATTATTGAATTCAATATATTGTTATTGTATGGGGGTGGGGCGCGTTGAAAATTGTGATTGAAAAGTGGGTCGCAAGTATAGAAAGTTTGAGAAGCACTGAGTTAATGAAGTAAGTTATATTCAATTTCTTCACACAATTGCGCAAATAACCATGTATTCAACGCGTTGTTTCGAATTAAGTTTGGGTGGAGACTCGGATAATAAGGTTTAGCACACACGAGATTGGTTTCACGTGATTATTTAGAAATACAGAAGTTATTAAAAATGTTTAAAACAAACTTTACGCATAATTTTTATAGAAATTATTTAAAAAAAAAGTCTGGGGTAATCCGATTTCTTAAATTATTGTCTCTAATAGAAGAAAACATTCACTTTTTCAAGACGTAGAGTAGATTAATCACAACGTGAGAACTAGATACAAAGTGAATGGAATATTTTGTCCCTGAACACGCAACAAAACTGACTTACTTTAGAAATAATTGTAGAATATCGTTATTTAGTAAAAGAAAAAAACTATACCGTGTCGTGCCGAAATAAATGGTTTATTCAATTCCGGATTTATTTATTTTCCCTTTCGCTACTAAAGAAAGGATGGCAATTTTAAAAACGACGAAAATATCGGATATATTTCCTTCTATCATCTTTCAGAGTCTATGCATGGCAGCTGGCATTACAAAAGTACGACAATAATTCCTTTTTAAGTCTTTAGTTAATGTTTTTTAACTAATTATAATTTTAGAATTTTATTCGTCAAAATATATTCTTAGGATCATTTCCCATCTTTTGGTATCTTCGGTGCATTAAATGGTTTGTAAGAAAATAACTTTACATTATTGGTAGATATACTTGTTTATTATGGAATTTTAATAATAATAATAAAATAATATATATATATATATATATATATATATATATATATATGTTTATATTACAGTAAAATATTGCGGAAGTAAATATATAGCGTCTGTTACCGTGGATTATCCTATCCATTGAGAGCCAAAATAAAAAAGAGATCTGGTTAAATGAGAGTCACTATCGTAGACCCCTATTTACAGCTCATACATTCTGTATTTTTTATATCTCTAGCATGGACCCCATGCAGGTCGTCGTGGACCCTGGAGGACGATATAGACCACTTTGGGAATCACTGGTTTAGATGTTAACATGCCATATTTAGATTTCACGTTAAATAATGAAGTAGTCGAATAATATATTTATTTATTTAAACTTCAGAAGATGCCGAGTTATAAAAAAAAATTCCTCTTAAGGATTTGACTTTCCCCTATTCTGTGACATTTTTCACCTTTTCCTCATGTATGACATTACCATGTAATATTAAACACCGGCACAAATACAACGTTCTGTTTGCTTGTAAAGTAGTAAGGATATTTGTGTTAAAGAAAGAAAAAACAAAAGAAAATTCTTGTGATTTGTATACAAATGTTTATGTTGCATATAAATATTAAAAAAGCTGCACAATGTCTACATGAAGTGTGGCTTGGGTAACTTGTTGAAATCATTCGTGGTTGAAAATAAGTTTTATATATTTTTCCAAGTTATTATGCTTGTAGTTATTGCTAGTGTTTATTAAGTGCTTTCGGTAGAGCAAACAATTGTCATTTTGTGTTTGGAGCTGCTGAAAGCTAAGCTGACGCTGCAGAAATATTTCATCAAAACTGGATTAAAAACTTTCCCCTTTGGATTTAAATTCATCTTAAACTTTTCCTCTATTTACAACAATATTTTGAAAGCGTGAATAAAATGAAATATATATAATAATTCTTAGAATTATGCGCTAAGCGAAAACAGTTGACAAGAAGTCTGTATATAATTTAGGCTTTCTCAAAACTGGTATGCAAGTAACTCTCTTTTGTTTATTAAATAGAATATTTTATTTTACTAAAATTAACAAGGTCAAAAACTAAAATCAAGCGAATAAAAATGATAAGTATTTATTAAAACACAGAAAATCCTAATTTTGAAAAACATTTCTTGTGCTATGTTGCAATTGGGTATTACAAATTTTTATAATAATAAAGATGCTGTAAATTATTTGGAGGAAAAATTTCTGACTTCAACAGAAAATATGATAATCTCTTTCCTTGAACTGTTCTGCACAGAAAATTTGCCTTAATTCTCAGTTGTAATGTGCACATCTTTTTTTATAAAATTTTTAAAAAAATGATGATTTTAATTAAATGATTATGATTTTAATTAAAAAAATATGTGTATTACTAAAAACTATTTTTCTTATTTATTCCTTTCGAAATTCCGATTTTAATGTATTAAAGTTTTGAATTGAAGTATTAGAATTGTTTCTCTCACGCGGTTTAAATTTATTTCATATAAGGCATATTTCTAAATTTTTAATAAATATTTAAAATTAATTTTTTTTTCTTTTTTATCTTTGTCGTTTTTTGTAGGAAAAAAATGGAGCAGCCAGAATAAAAGTAAACAGACAGAGAACCAGGAAGGTTTATTCTATGGAAAATGGTGAATTATAAACATCTGATTTTAAGCTTCGTTTTAGTAAAATAAGAATAAAACTTTAAAGTTCTTTTCTGAAAATGTAGTTTTATCAAAGTTATGTTACTTAAAACCTCTAATATCTCAAAAATTTAAGAATACTTTTCTTTCATATTTTCTCTACATTTTATTTAATGTATGAAAGAAAGATAAGAGTGGTTTTATAAAACAATTACAATTTATTTTTACCAACATCATGCATTTTATAAAACTTTACATAAGAAAATGTGCAATGAGCTATCTTTTTGGTAATTGTAAAAATATAATTTAGATTTTAGTTCATTGTCATTATAACTGAGTTAAATATTTTGTGAAGAAATTATTTAATATGGTTTCGAATTCCATGTAGAGAGCTTTGAATTTCGGTATAATTATAGCCAAATTTTGTATTCAATACCTCATTTATAAGCATCAATTGATTGATTGGTTGAATATTAACGTCGCACTGTTCAGCTACACTAGGGCTTTTGGCGATAGATCACGTAATTTTGAACCATGGTCAAGTGACGTGGACGACACCTGAACTGGCACCCCCCTCTCCTAACTACCACACCAACGGGAGGACGTTTCAGCTCTCAACAGATTTAACGTGCATCGCTGCCCTACACGGCGGGTTTTTAGTGGTACTGGATTCGAACTCGTGACAAGGCAAGCCACGATCCAGTACCTATACCACTCGGCTACCGCGGCCATTTTACAAGCATCAACAAAATAACATAAAATTACAAATCCCATGGCATTTTAGAAAAATTGTCTCCGTATTTTTACCCCTGATTAATTTATCCGTCTCCTAAATTTATATTTTTGAAATAATGATGTTTTTAAAAATATATTTATATCTTAGTAAAAAAGAATACTTTTTAAAATTTATAGTTAATGCTTTAATTTCCATTTTTACAGAAGTTAATTGTAGATTTATATATAAAAAAATTTTAGAAGTATTTTTTCTTTTCTTTTTTTATATGGATGTATTGTAGATGTATACTTGGACATGAATTATTAAAGTGTCATAGGGGGGTTTATTTTGTTACGAGAGCTGGAAATATAAGCAATTTTCAAATAAA
>BMAV01011649.1:16529-43061 GCA_019973955.1 Trichonephila inaurata madagascariensis | reverse complement strand
TTAGTGAAAAGTGTCTGTGATTTATGTTTTTTATTAAGGTCACGCACATTTGGAACAGTTTCTTTAGTTTTATTGGATTTTTTCTCAAATCATCAAAAAAAATTAAAAAGTCCTTGAAAGTATGTAAGTATATTTTCTCTTAATTAAATTATTCACTGGAATTGTAATTTTTATCGTGTATAGTAAAAATAATTATAAAAAAAAGGATTGGGGTGACTTAGTCACACAGCGCGACCATTAACGTTAGTGTGGAGTAGGCGCCTGCTCACGGGTTAAAACATTTTGATAGTTTCTCGCTTTAAATATTAAAAATAACACAATTATTCTTCATTGGAATTTCACATTCGTTTTCCTTATTTAATATTAATTCAAAATGCTAATTCTGTGAGGCTTAAAATTAAAATTCGTTTTAAACTATTTATAATAGGAGCATTCATTTAAAAAAAATCCTTTTATATTTTTGTATACATTATTGTTTACTTGGTTTTCTCTCCTTACAATTAAGCTATTATATCAAGAATAATGTATTCTTTTTTTAAAAAAATAATCGCAGAACGGGTACTTCAGCCAGTGTACTTATAAATGTATCAGTACTGCACAATGTATTTTATAACTAATTTATTAATACCAATTTAAGAACAAGTTTCATTATTATTAAAAACTTCCATGGGCTTGTCTTGCAGAGCAAAAGTTTTCAAATGAAGGCTTAATATATTACAAATTGACACTCTGAGTTCTTTTTCTATATTTAGCTGAGATCTATATTTTGTCTTCAAAGCAGTCACCGCAGAAAATTCGGTTTCACAAAGGTAAGATGTTGAAAATGGTAGTAGTATACGAAATGCTTTTGTTTTCAGTGCAGAAAATTCATCATCTACTTCTGCCCAAAATTAAAAGAGAGTTTTATTACTAAATTGTCTTTCAATTTTGCCACTGGATGTGAAATCTATGAAAATTTCTACTTCGGTAGTTGAGAGCTCTTCTGGGGTATTTTGAAATGGACATTTTTCTAACCCATTCGTAACTTGCTACTTAAGTTGTCCTCAGCAAAAAAATATTTTTTAAAATTTTTTGCCAACATAGCTAAATGATATTTAATATTTTTATAAACAACTTCCACATGTTGTTCTTAAGTTTTGTAAGTTTTTACACATTTATCCGTATTTTCAAACATTTCTATGTTTTTTTGCTTTAAAATTCGGCTCCATAATCCTAATTTTCTACAAAAAGCATTAATTTTATCACTCGTGTCAAACATATGTACATTTGATCCTTGAAGTTGAAGATTCAATATATTTAATTTCTCAAATATATCGACTAAGCAGCTCAACTTCATCAGAAATAAACCATCTCAAAATTTCTCAGCTTCCGGTAGATTTTCCTCTTCTAGAAAAATGGTAATTTCATTTCTTAATTCATAAACACGTTGCAAAAATTTCCCGCGTGATAACCATCTTGCTTCGCAATAAAATAGCAACGATGAATGCACTGCGCCCATGTCTTTGCAAAGTCCAGAAAAGATTCTTGATTTTAGGGGTCTCATTTTTATGTAATTTACTACAGTTACCACTGTCGTTGGCACAATATTCAGACCAGTACTCATTTCTTTGGAAGCCAGAGCTTCTCTGTGGATCATGCTATGTGTCCAGATGCACAGTGGAGATTTTTGTTTCACAAGTGCTTGTATACTTTTAAACCTTCCTGACATTGTACGAGCACCATCGGTGCATATTCCGACACAATTTTTCCACTCTATATTTGCCTCTTTTATAAAATTATTTGAAATATCAAATGATGCTATTTTAAGTTTTATTGGTTTGCAAAAAAGTAGTTCTTCTATTGCTGACATACCATCTAAAAATCGAACATACGCAAAGAAATGAGAATCTTTATTGCTATCTGTTGCCTCGTCAAGCTGAATTGAAAATAATTTATCACGCAACTTACCGAAAGGCTATTGCTCTACATCTTCAGTGATATCATCAATTCGACGGGAAACAGAATCATTTGATAGGGGTATGGACTGCAACTCTTTGGCAAAATTGTCTCCCAACATAGTTTCTACGATCTCAATTGCTGCAGGCAAAATAAACTTTTCGGCAATAGTGTGAGGCTTTTTACATCTGGCTATTTTTTATGATACTTTGTAAGAAGAAGTAAAGCTTTTTCATTCACTGACAAAGTTTTTTTTAAAAATGTTTTTCGTTTTTCATATGATTTTAATTTTGATTCAAAGAACTCTCTCGAGGTTTGTTAATGTACTCACCACGAAGCGTTTTGAAATGTCTTTTAATTTTATTAGGTTTCATACTGTCTGCTGCCAATATTTTTGAGCAAATAACACACACAGGGGCTTTTCCTCTCCATTTACTTTAGTAATGGTAAATCTAATATTCCAGTATTCTTGAGAATATTTCCTTGATTTAATTTTCGGAACAATGCTCGTCTGTGCACTTATTGAGGCTTTATTATCGTCGAATGTTCGCTTGCGACTTAAAAATTTATCCTTGATTTTTTGTTTCAATCTCTCTTCTGCAGTAAATACTTGATACCGTGAATTACAACTAACGCGCAAATTATAAAATGTACTTTCAAGGTAGATTTGGTAGCTATAGAAGCATCGAATCGACCAAGACTGACTGGAATTGTACGAGGTACTGCATTATTACATGCTTTGCGCAGCCGTCTGATAGTTGGGCCAGACTCACGCAGGCGCTCGCGAGAATGCCAGATGTGATGGATATGATGTAGCGCAACATAAAGTAGATTTTTTTTCAATTTCTACTAAAATTTCACTCTCTCTCATATATATATATATATATATATATATATATATATATATCTTGTTCAAATTTTCAATCGTTGATAAAATACTTTATATTCACTCATTCAAGTTAAAATACATTTTTTTAAACTTGTAGTGGATGACACTTCATGTTAATACAGTTCTTTCAAATGCTAATTCATTAATTAAATTAAAAAATGAATGAAAATAGTAACAAACAATAATTATAGTCCAACAGCATTTATAGAAAGGAAAATTTTTCGTGTTGTCCCCTGTAACGCAATGGATAGCGTGCTGGGCTTCTAATCTGAAGGGCGGTGGTTCGAATTCCATCTGAGATGGCCTAATTTCTGAGAATATGTGTGATTTCTTTTTTACTATACTATTTTCTTACACTAATTAAATTTAATTAATGAATAAATAGTAACAAAAAAAGAATAGTCCAGTACCATATATAGAAAGGAAAATGAAAAATTGCAAGGAAAATCGCTTTCTATTTTGTCGCTTAACATTGTGATTCTGGCATGTATTACATATTTGTATTAATTGTACCTATTTAATAAAAAGCAACTAAAATAAATTTTTCTTTCTTGGCTAGTAGGAACTGACTTAAAAATTTATTTTTTATATTACTTGACCTAATGACGTTTGTACTTTTAGAAATGGATGATGGAGGAAATAAATCTTTAATTAAATATCATTTTAATTAATGTTCCAATTAAAAATTAGAGAAAGAAAAAAATAGCATAACCTTTTATAACTATTATTTTAAAGTAATTTGCTTAAAACATATATTACTTAAAAGTAACGTATACAAAATTTAATACTCAAAGTGCATTATTATTGCATTCAACACACTATTATTTTGCGCGATGAAAATTATGATTGAAAATTGGGTCGCCAATAGTGAAAGTTTGAGAATCACTGGGTTAACGGCTTTAACGATAACATATGCATGCATTGAAATGATGAAAGTTATGGGATATCTATTCAGAATTATCCAGATGAGAAGCAGAGGGTAAGAAATGTATAAATGTGTTTAAACGAGCAATGTGTTGTCGAGGTTTTCATCTGTACTGAAATGATTCTCGTGAAAAGTTTTCTGACGTGACGGAGACCGTAGAATCAAAAGTGGGACTAGGACATATATTTGCAGACCATGAATAACGCGGTGGCCGATCATGCTTATTTAATGACTCCAGAGAGCGACGTTTGGGTAGAGTAGTCAATGTTACTAGACAAGAACTTATAATAGGAACAATCAAATAGGATATACACAGACGCGTTTGTGAGGACAGCGCAGAAAAATTTGGTGTTGATGAGACATGGCAGTAGAAGACCTTTACTGAATCGAATGAGGTTACTGACAACACACTACGAGCTGTAACACTTCTGCTCGGTTAGTGGAGACATTGATTGTACTCTGGGTAACTAGAAATATGCTACGTGGTCAGATGAGTTACGATTCCAGTTGGTAGGAACCGATAGTAGTGCTCGAGCAAGGCTCGGACCCCACGAGGACATGGACTCAAATTTTTTACAACGCACAATGCAAGTTGGAAATGACTGTATAATTGCGTGAGGGGCTGTTTTTATATGGCTTGGATGGGATTCTCTAATCAAACTAAACCAATCATTGACTAGAATAATTATATTCAGCTTTCTGGAAACCATTTACAATCATTCATGGACTTCGTGAGCCCAAACAGTGATTGATTTCTCCAAGTTTTCAGTGCACCATCTCACCGTGCCAAGATCATTCGCGACTGGTTTGATAAACATATAGGACAATTATAGTGAATGATTTGGCTGCTTAGATCTTGATTATGTATATGAATTTCTCCAAACTTACATGGGTCATGAAAAAGGTGAGTTAATGCAGTGTTATCCACAACATTTTTATTATCGTGGAACGGTCAACATTTGATAATTTTAGCGCAGCCCGCTGAGGGGAGGGAGGGCTTTTATTGTTTATAACTTTAAGATTGTTTTGATTTAACAATTTTAATTGTATTTAAGCATACCTTTAGAATAAAAAACAGTTACACCAAAAAATGAATATAAAATGATTTAACATGGAATAATAAGTGATTTCCAAGGAAAGTCACACAAACCCGAGAGAAATACACCACAGCAAATAAAATAGAAATAATTTAATGTTCCTTGTGCGGCCCGGTGCTATTTGATTCACGGACTGGTAACGGTCCGCGGCCCGGGGGATGGAGTTAATGCACAAAATCCTGAACCGGCAGCAGTTTCGCAATTATGAACGGCTGAAAATATTTCTAAGACTTCCGAGACGAATTGCCGAATTGTTGCACTTCGTCGACATTTCAGCATATATGATAACTTAATCTTGCATTGTAAGACCATGCAGGTTTAGAGAATTTCTGCAAATATGAATTTTTACTAAACAAAATAATAATTCAACGCACTAAATAATAAATGTGTGCAATTTATGTTACTCATTTTCATTTATTTTTTAAAACTAATATTTACGATTTATTACACTCTTGCATAATTTATTCTTTTGCTTAAGGATGTAACACAAAATCTTAAATAAAGTAGAAACACTTCAAATAAAACATTACAGTTGCTTCTTTCATCATAAAAGAAAATTTGCGTAGCTAAATAAAAAAATATTTGAATTCTTTCGGTAATATTTCATATTTCCCATTATACCACAAAGTACAATGTAATTACCGTAAAATCCGGCGTATAACGTGCTCCTATACTTTCAAGCTGCATTTTTTAATTTTTTTTGGTGTGTTCGCCGTATAACGCGCACCATCTTTTTTACGAAGAAATCTGAAGAAAATGCAATGCTTGTATGTTTTGAAGTCATTTATTCGAGGTATTATCCCAGACTTTTGAAAAAATAGTATACTTCTAGAACAATAACCTTTTTTTTTAAAGTACTTAAGGCATGTCATTTCTTTTAAATAAACTGTATTTCGATATGTTGTCGAAATAAAAAAAGTTATGCTTATCTCTTTTGTTATTTTTAAAGCTATCATTTTTATAGCAGGCGTATAATGCGCATCCTTAAATTTCGATCTTATTTTTTGTATTAAAAGTGCGCATTAGCCCCGGATTTTACGGTATTGCATTTATCAAATAATTGTTAGCTTTTATGAGAGATCATTTTTGATTTTATTTAAAGTTCACCTAAAGAAAATGGGTGAAACTTGTTTCCCGAATTCTAGATTTACATTGCAAAATGTTTGGGATGAATCAAAATTGTATCCCATAAATAAATAGTCACATGCACATGTACTCATTGCTTGAAAAGTGAGATTTTCCAAGAAAAACTAAAAAAATACAATATTAGTAAATTCAACATGCAAATATTTGCTTAAAATTGTTCAGTTATTATGTTTTCTAATAAAATCAATCTGATTTGAATGAAACTAAAACCTTGTTATTAGAATTTCTTAAAACCACAGCCAAAGAAAAAATTTCATAAGTATGTCTATCTAACAAAAACATTCTAGCAATAAGTATATTTTTACAACAGAATTGTTTTCAAATTATAGTAATAAATATTTCTATCATTTCATATCACTACAATAATATTTTCCTACATTTATATTTAAAAATCTCTCTAAAAGGGTTTATATTTTAACGGGAAAATAAATGAAAATATCATTTAAAAGAAAGAAAAATTGCCACAGACTTTTATTTTGAAATCTTGAAAATGTTTTATATTATTTTTTCCAAGACAGTTTACCTATGTTTTATTGCTTTTAATCCCGGTATTTTGCTATAAAAATCTTCGGAAATAGTACATGCTTTGAAATTTCAAAAGATTTCAATTTACTAAAGAGCATTTTGATATCTCACGGAAGGTGTATGTGAGTGCTTTTTCTACAGTTGCGTACGTTTTTGCAAAATAAAAATATAAATCCTTTTCTCTCTCTCCACCAAAACAAGACAAAATATATTTAAGAAATGTATTTCATATATACATAAATACATTTTTTTTTGTCTAAGCTCTTTTTCTAAAAAAGAGTTTCCAAATCCTTTTTTCTAAAATAATTTTCTTTCTTTTAGCTTTTGAATATGTTTGCTCCGAAATACTTTCTCTTTTGATCAAATTTATTTAGTTTTTAGTACACAATGTTTCACTGAAATGATTCGATAAAGTTTCAAGTTTTTCATTGTATTAGTTGAGAGTTTGTCATAGTATATATATTGAGCAGATATTATGTTCTGTGCTTAAAAACTTTCGGATATCACAAAAGCATTGAACACAAGTTTTTCTATGTAAATAAATAAAAAGAATTCAATATAAAAATATATTCTTTTCTTTTTCGAGGACAGTATTATATTTTAAAATAAAACTTTACTTTTACTCTTCACAAAAGGGGGAAAATCATCAAACTATAAATGAAAAGAAAGGAATAAGAGCTATCTCTATTAAGAACAAATTTTCTATCAAATTATAAGAAGCAAAAGCGAGTAACATGTTTAAGATTTTTCTCAACCATTCATTAATATTTATTATTTTTAGTAAGAAGAAATTACCGACTGTGTTTTACCATAAGGGATACGCTTACCTGGTTTGCCCGTACACCGTACGGGCTACCGTAATCTGGCCACACCCTGTTTGCCCATTGCTATACACACACAAGCACTGGAATTTTCTTCTTCCTATATTTGATTTGTACATATTTTTAACTCTTATATCGAGATTATTAGTGCTAGTGTTTTTAAGAGATGCAGTTTGTCCTTGGTAGTGAAATACTTCTCATCCACGATTTCTTTGTGATGAAGTCGGGAAATTTTCATTGAAGGCAGGAATTCAGATTCTTAAAAATATTCTATAAAGAACAGGGATTGGCAAGGCAATGTGCAATTCGTTGCTTGAGAGAAAATGAAAACGGTAAGATAATCAAAAAAATCCAAATCCATTTCCTCTGTCCTCATTGCAATGTCAGAGTACTATATCGTGCTTTAAACTGTGTGTGCATATACATACAAAATCCTCAACCATTTGAGAAAAAGGTAAACATGAAATTTTTTTTGTAAGTATGAGAGAAATTCTTTTAGAATATATGAAACATTTTTCGTAGCATGCAGAGTGTACTTATAAAAAGCAAATATTTAAGGTTTTTTGTGTTCCACAATTATAAATAAAAAATAATGTGTGAAAATTTTAAAACTAAAAATTCAAATAAAATTCTTTCATTTTCATATTCTGGTAAGTATACTTAGTTAAATGCAATGAAAATGTGTCTTTTTTTGGAACATGCTGGGCAAAAAAACTGACAGCTTAAGGTATTAATTCCATAGCAGTGAAAATTTTCAAAACTAAACCTAATGTAAGTCTCAATATTATTAAAGTACGTAATTTCTAAAATAAATAATGCTTATGTATTATACCATCGACCAATTTCTCCAAATCCAATGCAAAAAAAGGTCGTCAAATTCTGTGTCATCGTTATCATTTTTGTGTGAACATTCGCGGTAAAAGATTTTCACCAATGGCTGCATATCACTTCATTTGGCAAAGTCTTTTGATTGGGCGAAATTGGTCGGCGGTATAATATGTAAGTATGAAACAAATTCATATGTGTACTAAAGGAAAAAGATCCAATGCCGTATATGTACAAAAAATTTTACTTTTTGAGTATTCCATTTAGTTATGATACATATTCATAACATAAAATACGCATATTTTTCAACAAAATGGATTGCGGAATCACTACGTAAATATTATTAACCAAGATCAAATGCAGAATTGTAATTCTTAGATAAAAAAGAAACAAGTTTATTAAGTTGTATAAAATAATAATCTTTACAAATTAATAAGGAAAAAAAATATCGTTTAATTTAACCATATTTTCGTCTTGATGAGGATTTCACAAAAAGGGACCTCGACAAGGAATGACTACTTCCTTTCGTGGTCTTCTTTACAAGAAATGAACAAGGAAATTTTCGGAAGTTTCAACATAAGTGAAAATTGAGGGAATTCGTGGTTCTCGCCAAGCATTACGACGATATTCTGGTTTTGTCCTGACAAACGGCGAATTGTTTGTATAAGTACCATTGGTGATCACCTAACACCAGAAAAAGTTGAGTAGTTCACACGAAAGTCTTCAATTTACTGTCGCCAATCTTTCATTTCATTCTAAAATAAAGATTTATTTATCCTTTTAAAATAATATTCAATTAATACAGGGTGATTCTTGAAGAAGTATTCAGTTTCAATGTTCTATAAATCCAAGAACAATGCAAGATATATGTCACTTGTAACAAAATTTGAAGGAACAATTTTAAGTTTTGTTAGAGACAGCTGTAACGCGTCTATCCGCTAACCTTCAACTAATCCTCTTGGGGTAAAATTGTTCTTTTTAATTGTATGTTCTATTGAAAACTTTCTTCCGAAGAAGAAGACGTTATTTATGCAAATGAGTGTTCCCGTTACGCGAGGTTAGGTGGTTAGGTACGCGAAGTTGTGACGTCTCACGCGTCCTTTCTCTAACATAATCTCTGTGTTCTTTGACGGCCACGATTAATGGCAAATCTTTTCCAACCCAAATCCAAGAAGTGAAACGAAGGATAGATGCAAATAAGATAACCTTTAAAAGGACCGAAGGTTTAGTGAGCGGGATGGCAATCTAGAGAAAGTTCAGTTCAGAGAAGACAGAAGTGTTGATTGAGGGCTTACCTAGAATCACGAAAACCTAGCCATTCAACCAAGGTACATACCATTGTACGCCGGCTTATAGAAATATCTGAAGTGGATTGGACGTTGCGTATTCAACCAAGGTAGGAAGATTATATTCTGAATGCGAATATATTATTAAGATTGAGAGTAGGTGGATATAATATAATTATATTGATAAGTGATCTAATTGCGCGATCTGTGTTAATTACGTTACGTGTTTTGGTTTATTCTCACTTAATATAAGTTTGTTCGATATATAAGTAATTTAAGTTAAATTCTTAATAAAAGTCATATTAAGAATTCTAAAATGTCTCATAATTTCGAGAATCCCACACCTCTAACTTACGCTGAAACCCTACGACATAGTTAACGAAGATCGACCATGTCGCAAAGTTAGTTGACGGATAGTCGCTGGATGGTCGATTATTGATAACTGAGAATAAGTTATAAAATTGAGCTTAAGAATTACGACCGGAGGTCGTACAAGAAAGAGATTTACGGTAAATTATAGCGTAGAAGTCCAGAGAGCTCCAAGTGTAAGTGGAGTAAATTATACTTATTATACTTATAAGTTAAGTAGTCTTAGGCCGTGCGATTGCTCTTCTAATTAGTTACTTAGTGCATTTCCTACCTTTAGTTTTGCGGTTTAAGTCAAAGGGATAATAAATTTGAATTTGAAACTTTTTATGGCTGATCTTTACTCGAGCCTCCAAACACCAACAACTGCTAGTCGGTTGTCACACAGTCACAGATGTTCTACGTGTGTTCTCTTAGCCACACGACGCACATCGAGCGGTTAGTCTATTTCCGCTCTAACATGTGTTAAGGTATCAAGTACGTCGATAGAGGCTGTGATACATTGTTACAGCTTCGTCCTAGACTTTTACAATTGCACGAGCAGTTTTAAATATTTTTATACCATTGTTAGATGGATTTTCTAATTAGAGGCTCTTTTCCGAATCGAGATAAAAAATGCTGTTGCACAACGGTTGTGCAACAACATTCCATTTGTTTGTGGATTCCATTTTGCTAAATTCAAGAACACAAAAAGACTTATCTACTGCAGACACCGCCATTTCAACTGATTAGTTACATGACACGCCAGCTACTGTTTATTTTACTACTGTCAAGGGCATGACATAAACTTTAAAAGTTGTTTTACAACATCTGGAAGTTCTTCATTTAATTACGACACCCAGTGACGTCTTAAGACTTCTTGAGACCCTGAGCCTCTATGTAAAAGTGGCCCCACCTACGACTCTTTTCAATAAGCAGTACAGCATACGTTGTCAGATACTAATATAAACGGTAACCAATGACAAATAAACGTGCGTGACTCGCAATCTCACAAACTCAGGCACACGCCAACTCGACATAGGCCTTGACACAGACGACGGTCATAACATAATAATGCAGTCTTGTCATTGTTGCCAGTTGACATATAGCTCAAAATTCTTAGTTTTTCGGAAAATATGTCCGGAAATAACATTGGACTATTAAAATTTTTGGATCATGCGCTTATTGAGGCCGAACAAGATGTGGACCTCCTTGAGTCCGAGGCCCTGGCCCCGGGCCCAGTTGCCCATGCCTTAAGACTTCCCTTGTTGCCATCCACTAAATTACCGATTTTAACCATAAATATTGTTACGTTGATCAAGGTTCGAAGATTTTATGCAGATCAGTCACAAAGAACAAGACAATTGCTTAAGAGCGATGAGAATTTAATGTCGAGAAAACAATCCTTGTAATACAGAATTCAACAGCAAAATTCGCAGAATAAATATCAGAAGGTCTTCATACCTTCTACAGTGATCAGACACAACACGTATGCAAAAGATTATTCACAAGCACCGCTCGTCCTGCTCAACAGCCGAGCTAATCGCTATTTTATTTTTCACGGTCAAGGCAAGACTACTAATTGCTAGTCAAAGCAATACTAACTCAGTTTCGGCGAGCATCTATCTATTTATAAGCCTCGTGGATCCTTCGAGAAAGATCCGTTTGCGTCATAGGTCTTGAAATTAGTACATTTCTCCATTAATTTCCAGTAGAATCCATAGGGTCACGAACTCGCCAAGTCGCCAAATGATACCAACTTGGCTCTATCGCCAAGATTTAGCCAAGTTCCCATTGAATCGCCATTATAACATAGGGGACAGCATCGCTTGCAAATATTACATAAAATAAATATAACATAGAGTAATATAAATGCATTACACATCAAAATACAAATTATTTACACTATTTTACACAAAATTCGGAACAATATGAACGGCTTATTTTCAGATGGAGTCACCATTATCAAAATTTAAAGCGAATTAACATAATTGTTTGTTTTAAATATAAATTGCATAATTATAGTATTATTACTATATTCAGTTTATAATTTAGTCCGAAATGCGCTTATTTTTAATACTCCCATAGTAAATTCTAACGGTTTTCATGTGCATTGTTCACTCATTCTGAGCTGTGTTCCTTAATTATCCTTGTTTATTTTTTAAACTATATTTTTAAACCATTAGTAACTTATGATAATCGTGCAATGATTTGCAGAGAAAGAATTTTCGCATACCTTGAGAACGTAATAGATCTGCAGCAGTCTGCATACCCCTATGAGCGTGGGCGGCATGACGGGAACGACAAGGCTGGAGGAACTGTCGAACTTTGACCTCGTGTTGGGACTGATGGGGTCTCCTCTGTACTCCAGTACCGTATGATTCACCTCTTTCGTCATGCCTAGCACTCCTCGATCGATGAAGAACTCCACATACTATGAATAAGATAAAACAAATTATTGTTATTTAAAATAAGCACAAAAACACTAAAGTGTAGTTTAACTTTAGTAGGGCCCGATTATATCGTGATTCTGGTTCTTGTAGATCACAGGTCATATGAGATTTTTAACTAGACTTTTGGGGCTAGACTACTTAACTAGAACAATCTTTGGCACTTTGATGAAAGTAGATTTTGTTTCAAAACCACTTCATGAAAATATCGATGCTTTTTCTGACAAAAAGAATATTTTAAAGATTTTAATATTTTCTTCAATCTTGAGCTTTGCCTTGATAGGTTATATGAAATAAACGGATATATATGTGTGTGTCTATATGCATGTATGTATATGTATATATACTGCAATGTAATTAACAGTCTATTTTTACATTAATTTTTATAACACAAATTATATTTTCAAATACTGTATTAACTCGAATTTAGGCCACACTAGGCTGCACTATTTCTCCAGTGTTAATGCTACTGAAAATCGGAAGGGGCTTAGAATCGAATAAATAACATTTGTTGGATGGAGGAAATTGAGTTTCCACCCCTTTCAAAAAGAAAAATGTAACCATTCATTCTGGCCACTTGCACCAATGACTTACCCCAAATTAATCTCCAAAACTCAATTTATCCTAAACAACGTTGTCTGCACGTATTTAGAATTTATTTTTATACGCTTAATTTTAATCACCTAAACATCAAAGATATCTGTAATAGCATCAAGACGAGTTCACTATGACGCCAATATGAAAAGGGAGGCAATTTTATATGTAGAAAAAAACGGAAAAAGAGCAGCGGCGACTGAAAATTTGACACGGATGTAACAAATATATGTCGATGGGGTAAGCAAAATCATATACTTTTTGCTTGTATGCTTTCAACAGTCTTTAATAATTCTTCTGCATTCTTTAAAAAAAATTGTTACATAACAAATGTAATAGATGGCACAGAAATTTTTTAATACAAAAAAATGAATTAACTATAAACTTATTATTTCTCATTAAAAAAATTTTTAAAAAATTTCTTAAGTATCGGATATTGATGAATCTTTTACACACACACAACTTTTCATTTTTTTCTCAAAAACGTGTAGATAATTGGGGGTGTGGCTTAAAATCGATAGCGGCTTAGATTCGGGAACGAATGCCTTCAATCGGAGGATATTACCCGTATGGACTGGCCAACATTCTCACAGGACTTGAATCTAGTAGAGCATGTGTGGGACATACTGGGTCGACGAGTTGCAACCTTCCCCCCTCCATCAACCACATCCTACATCTCTACCGGAACTTCGGAGAACATTGCTTGATGAGTGGTGTTATATTTCTCAAGATCAGATCTATAATTTGATTCTCGGCATGCATGGCGTTGTACGGACTTTATTGCGCCGTCTTTGAGACATATTAGTATTAATCATCATACCAAGCATGTAATATTGGTTTTTGTAAATAGGTTTTTTTTTTGTAATTTGCTCTAGGGAGCAAATTCGCAATTGTTATTAATGATATCAAACATATAGCATCTTTTTTTGCTCTTTACCTTTTATTTAACAAAAAGGCTTTACAAATGAGTCACATTTGTTTTGCTTCTGACTCTTTCTTTGACTGAACTTGCATTATCCTTAATTTATGGACATGAGTGTAAATCTTTATATTATTGTTTTATTGGAGAATATTTTACTTCATTCATCTAGGACAGGGGTAGCGAACCTTTATGGACCAGCGTACTATTTTTTATGAAGAAATGTTTAATGAGGTACAGACGTGCCCTCAAATAATTTTGATTAGTGTTTATTGAGGGGAAAAAAACAAATGCTAACAACTCAAAACTCTTTATTTATTGCAAAAAAAACCCAACATTTTAACCTGCATTGTCGTAAATGTTTTAGTTATACATGTAATTTAAATTAAAGTAACATTATTGTAACTTCTGTGTGGAAGGTTAGATTACAAATATAACTTATATTTATATATAAGACTATTAAGATTTGTAAGACTGTAAGATTTGTATTATAAGACAATAATAAACAAGTGTGCTCCCATGCGCGCGCATCACATACCGATCACTCGCGTTTGTTAGTAATACTTCATACTGAACTTAACTTAGTAATACTTCATACTGAACTGTTACTTTGAACAAAAATGCGAATCGTTTTGTTGCGAAAAAATGCGATCCGCGTGCCCAAAATATTGTGTCGTGTGCCGTCAATGACACGCGTGCCCCATCCCTGATATAGGAGATAGTACTTGTTTAAAATTTACTGCGTTATTCATCTTTTAAAGTATTCAACTACAAACGTAATTTAATAGAATAAAAGACTATATACGAGTTCATAAGCAAAATGCATTATAAAAGTTAACTTCAATTAATAAGAAAAGTCTTATATTCTCCTAACGGGCAAAATTCATGTCACATCATAGTCACATGATAACTGCAATCACGTGTTTCCAGCTAATAAGTTCACGCGTTTCGCTGTTGTCAACTTCTGCTTTCTGCGGAAACTTTATCTTAAAAAGAACACATTTGTCTACAATAACGCACTTAGGTAAGCAAAATACACTTGATTTAAAAATACAAGTATAATTTAAGAATTATTTTTAATTATGAAAAACATCTTGAAGGATTGTAGTACTTAGATATCCTTACCTAACTATCAAATTTGAAATTTTATCTAAATTAGTAGCTCAACACAAAAAATACTTGTTGTTATACTAAATTAGTAGAACAAGTTCAAGTCTAATGTCAATTTTAAATTCAATGGAGAACACGTGATTGCATTTATCATGTGACCGTCATTAATTTTACCCATTAGAAATTGCATTTATAAATAACAAATTTACAAATGTTCGGGAAAAGATGCTTTAAGGATGATTCAAGTAAATGAAAGTTATTAAGAGAATTTTTTAACTTCATTACTGTTATTATGATTTTTTGCATGGATCTCTCTCTCTCTCTCTCTCTCTCTCTCTCAGACACACAATTCATACAAACATACTCAAAAACTCTGAATAGCTGCAATGCTTAGGCCTTAAGTATAGCCAGAGATCGACGTCAACTGCAATTCAAAAGGAAACTAATCTCCGATTTATTGGATCGTTCGCGCAGTCATTAAGCAGCACTTTGGGCATGGGCTTTTATGTTTCCTAAGGGGATCTTGAGAGGGTCTTCTGGATGATTCCCAGGATAGACCTCGTAGAAGTCGATAATCCAAAGTGGCATGCTCAAGTAGTTACATGAATGGCAGAAACACGAAATTGCAATTACCATAAAATTCTAACAATACAGTCCTCTTTCCTTTTGAGAATGAATCCTATCACATTTTAGCTTAATTTCGATTTCGTTTTATTTATCCGAAACTAAGATATTTATCATTTTTTAAATTTTCATTTATGGTTTCTTATTTTATACATCTTATTTTATTCTTTTATCAAGATAGCTAGTCCCCGAAAATATTGGAATGTAATTTTTTACCTGTTAAATCGCTTGAATAAAATAGTTTTTTCTTTATTTTCTTCAAAAGTAAAATTTTTATAAAAGTGATTAAAAATTTCTTTTGAATTTAATACATTTATTTCTAATTTTTATGGTTACAGTTGTAAGGATGAATTTCCTTGTAAATCTCGATTATGACCCAAATTCTAAGCTAGGGATTTTCCAATCTCAGCAGGAGTGTGTTTGGGGAATTTTAATTAAATATAGATAATTATACTGGTAAATTTGGAGTTTCAATTCCTTTTCAGACAATTTTTTTCATTTTTAGATATAAGTAAAAACTAATATACATATATATTAGTTTTTGAAAAGAGCAACTCAACAGTTAGAATAACCGCCACATTAGTTAATTTATCTTTTATAGTATTTATAGAATTTTCCATTTTTAACCAAAAATTGATTTTTGGAAACTGGTGTAGACAAAATTTGAATTCCCTCATAGTGATATCGCGCACGCGCGCTCAAGATTTTTTTTTTTTTTTTTTTTTATATCTTATTTCAATTCTGAAAAATGGATATTAAAAAAGAAAAAGCTTCGGTTCAAAAGTTTATATCCTGCATAAACATTAAAAAAAAATTAAATGCATAATTTTTATAAAATGGGTTCAGTTTCTTTTCTTTCAAAGAATGATAGTATTAAAATATAATTGTTATCCATTGGCGTAACGTACACCTCCACATGCTGGTGGTGGGGGCAGGACTTAAAGGGGCCCAAAGCCTGACTTACCCTAGCCTGACTGACGCTTTTGAGCTTGAGGTACAAAACCCGATTTTGAGGGAGGGAGGGGGCAAGTATTCTGCGTTACGCCACTGTTGTTATCGTAATTTTTTGTGACATAAAAAAGTTTATTCTAAAGCCAACTAGGATTAATGTTGCTTTAATTCAAATGTTTGAATAACAAACAGGTAAATGGTCAATTTACTCGATCGTTATTTGTAACAACTATTTTGTTAAATATTAAAACCAGTGCAAAAAATTGAATACATTTTGATTTAAATCATTAACCTTTTTCCGTATTATTATCAACAACATAAACTTAATTACTTTCTCAGCCTAAAGTTTTTTCGCAATTATGTTATATAATTACTTTTGACGACATAGACGGTGGAATATAACCCATGTATGTGTGTGTGGTCAACCAATCCAAGATTTGCAATTAAAATTCTCTAAGCTGTACGTTATTTGAATTGTAAAAATGATACAGAATTTCTCCTAAACATATCAAGAGAGGTATAGCATTCTAGAAATTAACTTTATGATTACTTGAACTATAAATAAAGTTTCCTTTTGAACATTTTTTGGCTTATTGAAGCATGCTTCCTTTTAAAAGCAAAAATTTCAATCTTCTATAACAGGGATGGCGAACCAGTGGCACGAGTGCCATTGATAGCGCGCGACACAATATTTTGGGCATGCCAGCAATCAAAATGGTTTGCGTTTTATTTCAAAATAACCAAGTTCACTTTGAAGTATTGCTAACAATCGCAAGTGATCGGTCGAGGGGCGGCGGGGAGCACACTGGTTTGTTATTGTCTTGCCTTAGTTACATCGTGGACTACAATTGTTGATGATGCAAAGTTTGTCTACGCATAGCATAGTCAATTTCATTGACACAACAGTATTTAAAATTTTATATGTGTTATATTTAGGATATTTGGCTGTTATTTAGCATGGCTAGTTCAGCAAAAGAACAAAAAGTGCAAGATAGTAAGCGTAACAGAGAATTTCATATTTGATGAATCTAGAAATATGGCATTATTAGTAAAAACGACTAAGAGGTGTGTGTTTTATGTTCTGGAATAGTGGTATGCAGAACATTGTCTGCAAAGTGGTATTTTGAAACAAATCCCAAATCCTCTTGTCAAAAAGTGAGCCACAGCCAAAATAATTAATTGCTTAAAAACAGTTTGGCAGATGACTCCAATTCAGCATGCGTTCTACTAAAAGTAACATGTTACAATCGTAATATAAGTTATTTGTCATCCAATCTGCACAACAACAGGAGTCATACTAATGTTTTCTTTAATTTAAATTACACGTATAACATTTACAACTATACATTGCAAAAGGTTTTTTTTTTTCGTAGTAAACAAAGAGTTTTGTGTGTTGTTAGTATTTAGTTTTATTATTTTCTCAATAATATCAAGTAAAAATTATTTGACAACACGTCTATACCTTATTAAACACTTCATTAGAAAAAAATGGCACGTTGATCCATAAAGGTTCCACTCCTGTTCTATACACACAGAAAAAGAAGAAAATAGTATGTTACTGAGTTTTAATTCCTTCGAATAAGAACAGAAACACATAAAAATTTCACCATTTAGAGAAACTCATATTGGGAAAGATATTTAGAATTCTTTAATTCCCCTCCAAGTATGCCACTAGATGACAGAATAGGCTATTGCACAAAACAATGCAAAGTTTAATCCCAATCCTGAGTTAAAAAAGAGAAATAGTTACCTGTACAAGCTTGAGCTTGATCCTGAGGACTTCATCGCTCTGGTTGTCGATGTCCGCTTTTAGCCGGATACTCTCTCCGCAGCAGTATGCTGACCTTTCAAGGTTGCTACGGACACTCACCACACCTTTACGACAGCAGAGGCAACAGGTTGCCCTTTGGTCAGCACCCATCAGTGGCTTCTGCAAAACCGAGTAAAAATATGATTAGTTTTACAAAATATGATAAACTTAAAAACTTTTTGGAAATTAAAGAATAAATGGTAGAGACCTAATATGAGATTCCTCAGCCAAAGGAAGCTATTGTTATTTATGAATATCTTATATCTAAAGGAGTCACTAATTAAGCTGAATAGAGTTCAGGAAGCAAGAGTAATAAGGTAAATAAAAATACAATTGCAAATTTTACTTACAATTAGGGAAATGTTAAAGAATCATACATCGAAAAAAAAGTACTTAGAAGGATAAATATTTGAAAACTATTAAAATATGAAGAGACAGTAAAGCAGTTGACATAAAAGTCAGTTAATTTGGAGGATATCTATCTCTCCAAAGAAATACTAACATGCTTTGAAATTCTTCTTTAAAAAAAGATATGTAAAATAATATAGACTTTTAAACAGAATTTAATTAAATTTGGTTTATGTGCATATCAAGACAATCACCTAATCTTTGTGAAAGGTTTCAATCAGTTCTTTTTAATTTGAGTTTTTCGAAATGAAATTGGATTTTATAGAAATATTAACCATTAATTTATCACAGAATTAAGCTCAAGACAACTTTAAAAAAGATATTTCACACTCGCCTTATACGATACATCTTTAAAAAAAAAGATTAAAATCTAAATTGTTAAAAATTTTGCGATTAGTCGGCATTATACACATGTTCACAGTAATATTGATTCATTTATTTTTTGAAAAATGACATATTTGATTCTTGCATTGCTTAAATTTATTGACAACGTTTTCCCTTTTTTTACATGTAAATTATAACTCAAAAGTACAAACAACAACAAAATTATAATACGTTGATCATCATATCGTCATTATATAGGCAAATTTCATAATGAAAACAATAGTTTTTTAAAGAAATTTTTAAAATATGAATAATGATTATATATATATATATATTTAATTATTTGGATAGCAATTTTTCCTTTTCATTACTTTCTGTATTGGCATAAAATTTACCAGTTTGCTTAAGAAATGTTGTAAAATCTTGATCCATTCTTCGAGAAATCTTTTTGAAATTATTACTTGGAAACCTTATGTTTTTCTCAATTCCAAATATTAGTTCCCACTCTACATTTTTTTAAAATTTGTAGTAGATGACACTTGACGTTAGTACAGTTTTTTCAAATACTCTCTAATTTATGAATTAAATTAAAAAATGAATAAGTAGTAACAAACAAAAATAATAGTTCAACAGCATATATAGAAAGGAAAATCGTTCGTTGTGTTCCTGTAGCGCAAGATATAGTGCGTTGGACTTCCAATCCAAAGATTGTGGGTTCGAATCCCACCTGGGATGGTCTAGTTTCTGAGAATGTGACTCCTTTGTTACTATATTATTTTATTAGAATAATTTATTGAATTAATGAATAAATAGTAACAAAAACAAAAAAATAGTCCAACATCCTATCTAGAAAGGAAAATAGCTTTATGTTTTATATCTTTATATTGTGATTTTGTCATGTGTATATGCATATTTATATTAATTGTAATTATTTAATAAATTGTAACTATAAAATAAAATTTTTCTTTGTTGACCTAAGTAGGAAATGTCTTAATTTTTTTTATATATTACTTGTTTTATTTCAATTACTTTTGTGTTCACAAAACTCTATTCCCAATTATTAGGTTTTAAATTTTAATCGTTTTTTTAAACAAAGCAAACATTCTTATTCATTATATTTTCAATAAAGTGAAGTTTTTTTTTCAATTCCTACTATTAGCTCACGATTTCTATATATATATATTTATTTATTTATCTTTGTGGAATTTTCAATAGTTAATAAATTTTAAAATGCTCAATTGAGCTGTAATTTTACATACATGATTGTTTTGGATGACAATAAAATGATTTAATTATAATTAATAAAAATTAATTGATTAAAACTAATTATATAAATAATTACAAATACAGCCACATTGGCATCATTTTTAGCGACATAGCGACCCTTTTGGCGAGGGCTTTTTTTAAAAAAAGTTTTTTTCTCTTTTTTTAAAGCATTCAGTTAAACTGAAATTTTATATACACGATTGTTTTGGATGACAATACGATACTTTAATGATAATTAATAAAAATTAATTAACACTTAATGTTGTGATTCTGTCCTATGTATATACATATTTATATTAATTGTAACTATTTAATAAAACGTAGCTAAAATAAAATTTTTCTTTGTTGATCTTAGTAGGAATTTACTTGAAAAATTCTTTTTTATATTACTTGTTAAAAACCAAGTTGTTCAGGTTTTCACCTCGCGCATAAAAATAATGTAAATCAATAATATTAAATTTACTCTCGTCAGAAAATGAAATAGCTTTTAAAACACTAAGAGCGATCGGCAAATATTAATTTACTAATTCTCTTTCCAAACTTCAATTTTCCAATATAATAGGAACCTTTTTATACTTTTGAAAATTTTCCTTTTTTCAAATGAGAAATTTCTATTTCCGCTAAAGATAGTTTTTTTTTTTACTTGAAATGAAAGGCTTATTTTTACTAAAGATATTCTTTTATTTCTTATAAATATTGCTCTTCCTCAAAACTCATCAAGTGTTTCGCTATTTACTAATATTTTTTTCAAGTTGTTTGAGAGATATTTCTAATATATAAACTTTAGTGTCCTCATTCTAGAATTCTTCTTTATTTTTCTCAAAACTTGTGATTCATCTCTGTCAACTTATTATTTTTTTTAAAGAGAGTTGCATTTTATTTTTCTAAACGTACGTTTTCTTTACCTTTGCACATCTCTGTTATATCTATCGAATAACTGGTCGACTTTTTGCAATATTTTCTTTATTTAGTTGAAATGTTTTTCATCTTTATTGCGTTTTATAAGACGATATTAGGAAGTTGGAGGAGGGGGGTGGGAGTCCATATAAAAGAAAATTTCCTAGAAAATTTATTTCATTTTTAGAAATCTCTTTATACACAAGTTAACTCAAAAGTTATTCTTAGTACGTCTAAAAACAAATAGTGCAGTGGCATTAGTTTCATTGGAAGATTAGCTTATGGTAGACATAATCCACCTTTCTTCAGGAATTTCGAGTTTTTCAAATGATTTCCTCTTAATTTATAGATTTAACCTTGTCATGTACTGGGGCAAAACAATTTTAACACATTGCAGTTAATAACTTTACACAACTTCTGTTATTATATTATATTTTTTATCTCTTTAATTATTCTCTCCATTCCAAACAGAATCCCCCCCATGTAACCTTAAATTTATAGTAGAGTGGATTATCAGTCATTTTTTACTCGCGCGAAGGTTCTGCTGAAAAAGTTTGAGATAATAATTAAATTAACTATGTTGATTTAATTGCAAGAAAGAAGATGAAAATTATTCCAATGTAATCAGTTTTTTTTAAATTTTTTTTTTTATCATTGTGATATTTCAGTTCAATGAAGTTTTTTGCTAAAATTCCACAAGTAACGTGCTATAACAAAATGATTCTATGGTTCTTCTACAACAGTGATTCCCATAGGGGTCTATGACGACCTGCAAGGGCTCCAAGTCAGCGACAAAATAATTTGGGGGTACATGATGTGTAAATGGAGGTCTACGATAGTGGCTTTCATTAAACCAGATCGTGACTAATATTAAAAGGAAATTTAATTAAGTAGAAACCAGACTTACCTATTTAACAGATTTATTTACTAAATTTAATTAGGTTAATTTGCAGTTACAAGGTGACTGCATAAATTTTATTAAAACAAGGACCACATTTTAGCCTTTCTTGTGCAAGAATTAAGCTTAAGGAGTATAATTTTGCACGTCACCAACATTTCAATGCCCTTTTTTTTAGATTTTGAAATTAGGTTTAAGAATGCTTTGACTATCGTAATACAACAGTAGACAATAAATTCATATGGTTACTTTAAAAAGAAAAATGTCTGATTACAAGAATTAGGCCCTAGAAATAGGCACCAACGAATATCTTAAAGTAAAGTTTAGAAACGGATGTCAACAATTTTGACTTTAAAAAGATATATCTGTTATTTATTCCATATTACGGAATATTTTGAGAAAGTTTTAATTGTTTTTCCGAGTGAGAAGGAGTTTCAGTGCGCTTTCCAATTCCCAAAACAAAATAAGAAAGAAGAAAAGACTGGGCACTATTAACCGAGGAGATATTTAGGGTTAAACCTGATAAGATTGATGCCAAATGTTGAAAATTTTTGTTATTGTATCCCCAAATTCATCCCTCCCACTAAAGGTATTTGTTTGTTGCACAGTTATTTTATGCATTAATTAAATTTTGATTTAATTAATTAACATGTGTTTTCTTAAGTTTTAAACACTACAGTTAAAAATTGTAATCTTTTAAAGTAAGTAGTAATAAGTAAGTGCTGTCAAAAACACATTTAAGTTGATAAATTTGCAAAAGTTTAATATTAGGTAAGTATGGGGTCTACTCCAAATTAAAAAACCTTTCAAGAGGTCTATGAAGCAAAAAAAGTTTGGGAACCTCTGTTCTACAACGCTTTGTCAAAACATGCCATTCTTTCTTATTTTATTTGTTTATTTGTTAATACGGATGAATTATGACAAGAGCATTTTGGTTTCATATTTTAATCATAGAAAAAAGTTTTACTAAGAATTTCTTGACACATCACCGGAACTCGATTAAAAAAATGGAATCTACTCTATGAAACAAAATGTCGAGTATTTCAGCTTATGCGCAGTACTTTGTATAAAATAACCGAACAATCTATTCATTTAAAAAAATGACGTACATCCACTTAATGGTCATCTTTACTCATTGTCAAAGAACATTGTGTGTGCAGTATGCTTAAGGAATAATTATCAGGAGACGATAGCAAAAATATTTTAAATAACAAATTTCAAAATATGCTTTAAATGTTGCCACAAATTATGTTTCTTTCAGTAAAAGGGCTTAAAATTTGCTTCATGGAGGAGTTAATTTTTGAATAACAGTTAACATATTTTTGCATCTTGGTTTATTTCTTAGCTGTGTAAATATTTTAATTAAGACGAAATATAAAAAGTAGTACAAGAAATAAGAAATAGAGACCTATAAAATAAAGCGATTGTTCATTAAAATTTAGACTCGTATTAATTTCCACAATATATTTACAATATTAATGTTATATATAAGCGATATTGTATATGACAACACACACACAAAAGTTGCAAAGTCCTCATCCTGATATGTCCTCCTCCAATGACACTAATCTGAAGAAATTTACCATCATTTACATTACATTATCTTCTGAAATTTTATTATTCTTTAAAAAATTCAAAGTCAAAAGTGAAGTTAATTTCTTTTCTTATCTCTTTTAAAATTTTAAACAGGCCTTTAGAGTTCCAGAAAAAAAAAGGATGTCGCTGTTTTTTTGACAATTATAAATATTTTTTCAGTTTTTATTTTATTTTTAGCGAATCAGAACTCGTAGAAAATTATAACAATTGATATCGAGCACTCCATGCTTTTACCACAATGACTAATTTTGTCGTTCATCATTTTATTCTTATATAAAGAATTATTTTTTTTTACTTTTTAGTTCGATTAACCGTAAAAACGTGTTTTTTAGTTTTTTTACACTATAATTTATTACAAATAAAGTTACATTCAATCGTGCAGTTACGTTCAATGCACGCAATTCATATGTGTGGGCTTACCACAACCCTTTTAGTACGAGATGTTCTACTGCGCTACATCATTTTGTAGTAGATGTGCGAGCTGAAATCATTGGTGACTGTTTGTTGAGACCTTACTTGCTACCTCCCCTATTGGAGAACCACCTAATCTCTTTCCCGAGACTGTGTTACCTACTGTCCTAGACACTCTTCCTGGGTATATCCGCCGAGATATGTGGTTTCAACATGAAGGGACTCCAGCTCACAGCACAATTTTTGTGCGTGATTACCTGAACCGAGCATTCAGAGATCGGCAGAGGTAAGCAGATAGTGTAACATTTCCCGCCTCCCAGCTGTGAATCGGCTTCTTTGTGGAAATAATCATCACACGTGCATTTCGCAGCTACATTTTGAAAGTTATTGCGTGGCCCCACCTTGGACCTTCCCAGCAATATTTGACACCATAAGGGACTCTTTTCCCGCCACCAGTACGATGTAACTAGATACTAAAAAGGAGCCAGCCCCTGATCCCCGAAGCGAGAGAAGCAGAGAGAGGGAGAGATGATTTGAATCTTCGAACTGAGCAGACCTCGATAAGAACTCCCCTCTCACAAACCACATCATTTGAACTCTAATAATCTAATTTTAGTAAATTTAATAACTTCAATATAAAATCTATAAATAATTGCTGTTACGTCAATAAACTAAATGTTTAAATTAATCAATATCACGCTACCGTTGTTTGTTTCAAACGTCACAATCGCTAGGGGAAACAACCACGTCACCACATTTATCACCTTTGAATTTCTCTTTCCGAAAAGCCATGAAAGACCATGTCCCCGTCGACAGTAAAATGGACATCGTTGCACGAATAGAGGCCCCCGCAGGCATTGTTCGAGATATTCCAGGGGTTTTTGAAAATTTTCCGTGGTCAGTACAACGGCCTATGTTCATATAAATAGTAGCAATTTTGAGTACCTACTGTGAACATGCATTTTACCTTGTCGGACTTAAAATCACATTCGTTACCACTTCCTTCCGTATCTTTTCCTTGTGTTCACTTTACTTGTCTATTTTGTTTATGTAGATAACAAAGCTGATATACTTTCCTGCGTAAAATCGGTTTCCTGAATGTATTCCCTACCTCCTCACGAAATTTGAACGATACGTTTTGAATCATCCTGTTTATACCAAACTGTTTTTCATAACTTATATGCTTATCTAAAGATAACATATTTTTATCAAGCACTTTAGGTCATTTTATGGACCTTTCAAAACCACTTTCAGGTCATTCCCCTCCGTATTCCAATCATGGCGCAACTAACCGAATATATAATAACTCTCATATCTAAAAGTAATATTTTAATTTACTGTTTTGGGTACTAAAAATCAATACTTTTTATCGCTTTTCAAACGATCATCCGTGAAAGTTTGTTAATGAATCTATGTATTGGACAACACGTACATTCTGCAATCAATACACGTGCTATTTATTCATCTGCAGCTGCTCCGTCTATTTGTATCCACGTAAGTAAAAGAGTTATCGCAAATTTTTTTCAATCTGGAAGGGGACTTCGAAGGAAACCAAATGGATCGATGACTTGAATTCGGCTCCCATTTGATATTCAGAAACACGGAGATTTTTCTTAACCTCCAGATTAAATTTATCGGACCGGATCTGCTGCCTGTTCACGTTTTTCAAGGATCGCTTCCTACAGAATAGAATAAAGAAAATCTATATATAAATCTTTTTTTTTTAGATGGGGTGGAGGGATTGCGAGTCACGTTTCTTGGGAACGTTCTTTTTTGCTTGCAAATGATCTGTTATGAAGTAAGAACGGAAGCACTTTATTTCTTTGGATTGGATTTTGACCGGTGCGATTAGGTGTTAAGGTAAGGTCTGAGCGGAATAGAGTGGTTGTGTGTAAGCAAAAAGGTTAAATTGCTTGATTAAAGAAAAGTTTCTCGGTTATCCGACGATACTTAATCATTCTAAGGGTAAGACTTGTTTTTATGTTTTTTCAGAAAAATGAAGACGAAAGCTGTAAATCTTGTACAAGAGTATCCTATGAAATGGCAAAACAACACCTGTAGTGAATTTTAAATGTGATTATATTCGCTTAAAGTAAGAGAGAATAGAATATAAACTACACTCTTTCTCTCTCTTTCGGCCAATTTATCAAATTGAAAACTACATCAATTCTAGTATACTTAATTCTTTTTAAGTGCACGATAAATACACTCCCCGAAAAGTGTAAAAATACCGATAAAAAAAAAGATACGGTTTATTTTGGAAAAGGTAAATGTCTTCCACATTCTCAAAAAATCGTCGCAAACAAATAAAGAACTATAATTAATTCGAAAAACTGTGTAAAAAGGACGACGAATGAGTTATACAATTTTAAAATACGTGTAATTACATTTATGATTATAATATTTTAACTCGTAACACTATAGCGCATACAAGCTTAAAAGTATGAAAAATAATAATATGGATTATTAAATGCCATTAT
>BMAV01011649.1:0-12243 GCA_019973955.1 Trichonephila inaurata madagascariensis | reverse complement strand
TGTGGTGTGGCATTTAGGAAAATCATATACCATCATCTTATTCAAGAAAATAGCAAGTTATATGATGGCAAGACAAAATTGTATGATGAAATGAACCCTCGCAAAATTCGATATATATTGAAAATTAAAAAATACGTATATAATATATTTAGGAAAAATCGAAAGTTAATGATAAAAATATGTTTCCATAATAATCAAAAGCTGCTTATAAAAATTGGTAGTGCATACATAATTCGATTCAAGGGAATTATTCAAGAAATAACCAAGAATTAAAATTTTTTATTAATCTTTCATCTAAAAAGCCTCAAAATTTAAAAATAAACGAAAAAAAATTATAAATTATTTTTTACTAAAATAAACCTTTCAGGCAAAATAAGCTTTTCATTCTTCAAAATTTTATTTGCATATCTGTACAATTGATTGAATATTAACGTCGCACTGTTCAGCTACACTAGGTCTTTTGGCGACGGACCACGTAATTTTGAACCATGGTCAAGTGACGTGGACGACACCTGAGCTGGCACCCCCTTCTCCTAACTACCACACCACACCAACGGGAGGACGTTTCAGCTCTCGACAGATTTAACGTGCATCGCTGCCCTACACAGCGGGTCTTTAGTGGTACTGGGCTCGAACTCGTGACAAGGCAAGCCACGGTCCGATACCTATACCACTCGGCTACCGCGGCCACGCATATCTGTACAAATCAAATATTAATTTTTACCATTACGTTACCATATAGAGTGGTCAAAAATAGTTTTATAGTAAAGATATTAAAAAAATAATTTATAAAAATTTATAGCATATATGAAAAAATTTTATGTAATGAAAATATTAAAATTAACAATATTTGAAAATATGTAACATGTGTAGAAAATAGTTTTATAGAAAAAAATACGTAAAAACTATAAAATATATATAAACAGATTTATAGTAAACATAGTATGTTATAATATTACAAAGAAAATAAGGGAAGAAAATTTTTTAAAAAAATATTATGTTTATTTATTCAATACTATTTTAATGAATTTCTAAAATTTTTATTTTATGTTTAAAAAAACAAGATTTCCTAATTTAAAAAAAAAATTATTAATTGTTTCAAAAGAAAACTTGAAATTTTATTTCAAAAAAGAATCCTCTATGTAAAGGAACTGTTTTTTGAGTGTTTAATATACAAAGAAATTTCTAATATTTTAATCTTTTCAACTACACTCAAATTATTTTTCTAAGCACAGATCAAAAGTTTTAATCCGAAATAAGCCAAAACTGACATTAAAAAATCATTTTTATGTATTCTCTGTAAAAGATGTAATTGTATTTCGGACTTATTTATGTTGCGGAAGAACCGAACAAGTTCAAATTCATTTTCTCTATGTCTGTGACACAGACAGACAGACGTAAGAAGATCAAATAGACGGACAGCCATATTTGAATTATACTCGCTCTGTTAAGTAATCTTGGCGTATTTTGAACTGGTTAAAACCTCGAATATTGAAGAGTTCCCGAATTGTGAATCAGTCATTTTGGCTGAGAGAATTTTATCAGTGTTGTTATTGTTGCACGCCCCCATTGGTCCGCAGTGCTAGACCAGGTCCATGACATCGTACACTTTCAAAAAATCCAACACCAGCAAGGGATCGTCTGCTAAATCTTGCTTGGTGAGCCGTAGGCATTCGGGGGTGAGCAGAAGAAAACGGCTCAGAACAACAGTTTGTGCACATTTCAAAGCGCTTGCCACTGCGAAAAAACCGGTTATCAGAACTGAGCACAAAATACTCACTTTTGAATACGTTACATACTCAAATTTGAGAATAGCCCATTCTCATCTTTGGCAACGACTACGTACTCAAAGTTGTAAACATCACATACTCATTTTTGAAACTGTTACTGGATCAAATTTGAGAATATAACAGCTAAGTGAATGAGTAATGCACTCATTTATGGGTCAAATATGTGAGTTTGTATGTTATTTATTTTAGATACTGTTGTGTATCCAATACTAATTTTTAACATAAAAATATACATCAAATCAAATTTAAAGGGATCTAAATATGTGTTATACTTAAGTTGTAAATTTCATTTTTTCCATCTTATGTTATTTAATTTACATTTTATGAAGTTTTTACCACTTAACTTCGAAAATCTAAATTCTTTTTGCATTTATTGTGTTACAAAAAGTTTACTTGCGTATCATCGCAAAAGTGCCAACGTTCAAGATAATTCGCCATGTCTCGTACGCGCTGAATTAACAACCATGTACTTCGTTTTATGTAATGTCGCCAATATTTTTGAGGCGATACGCAAGTTCCAACAAAAATATAATTTTTCGTTTTAAAAATGTAACTACTATGTGATCTTAAACTATATTATTTTTGAACTTATACCTCAAATTTAAATCTTTGAAAATAACAAAAATTGATTCCATGCAATAGTTGAACAAATGTGTAAGTAATTTAGCTCATTAAAAGTTATATTTATATTTCTATAGAAGCAATATATTGTCTCCTTAAAATCAGTCTCAATAAGTATCTTGGAAACACATTACGATGAATAACAGACTTTTCATATTAAAAATTTCTAAACACAAAATAAGAAAGGAATAGTTTCTTTACATATTATGTAACATGAAAAGAAAAAAAAACTTCTTAGACTTAAAAACCCAACTAAAATAAGTCTCATTAGGCCTCCCAGGTGAGTAAGTATTTTTTGTATCAATTGTTTTGTTTAAAAATCAATACATACACAACCTCTACTCTCAACACTCATCAACCGAGCTACTGGGACCCCCCTTTTAATCCATCCAGATGAAAATAAAAATGCATTGTAATATATGTTACAAATCAAGCTCACTTTTATATTAACTGATTTTATACTCTATCACCAAAGAAATCAAATATTGTAGTTTTTAAGTTAATGTTTTTTTTTAAATCAAAAATTAAAATATTTAAAAAGTTTAGTCCTTAGAAGAATGTAAAAATAATTAAAACAGATTTTTACATTCACAAAGCATTTAAAATGCACAAATTTTTAACCAACTGGAAAGAGTTTTTAGAGAAGTTTTCAGCATCCATTTAGAAGAAAAAATATCTAAGGACCAGTGGAACCGTAATCTAGCCATTTTACTAGTGTACAGCATTTTTTTTTTAATTATTCACTGTAAACAAGAAAAATAAAACAAATCATATCTTTGAAATATTTATTCTGGAAATTGTACACATACATATCAGACATTGAAAAGAAAAAAAAACAAGGATATAAGTGATATTTTTAAAACAACATGCCTTCATCCATAAGTTATTTTTTATTAGTATTTATAAAAAAAATTCATCTCTCTATATATAATCCATATTATAGTCAACTCCATTTTTATTTGTATAGCATAGCTTAGCTTATGTTTTAATGTAATATATATCAAATTATCATTTTAAATATAGAAAGTTCTAATGCCTAAAGGAACATATAATTAAACAGACTTTTTTTATTTTTATCAAATCAATAGCATGTCTTACTAAATATAAGTGAAAATGTCTTTCAAACAGTGTTTCAAATAAATTACATGTTAGGATACATGAGTCATCTAAATTATATACTGAAAAATTTATAGATAGCTGGTTCTGAGAGGAATCTTAAAAGTTTCCTCGTTAGAGTAAAATCTCCGCAAATGTTCATAATTATATAGTATTCTAATTGACAATTTACAAAATTTAGCATAACAAATTTAGTACCATGCTCCCCCCCATATGACTGTTTTGAATATGACGACAAAGACTGCAATGGGAATCAAATGGTCTTTGGCAGAAAGTGTAAAATGTATGAAATTTGTAAATTATTTTTTATCTATAAAAAAAATCAGAACTATGTACAAAATTTAAAATAAATTATGAATTGTAATATTAAAAATGAAGATTTAGCTTACAAGTAGAAATGAAACTAATGCAAATTAAAAATAAAGCATTTATAATTCAGAAACAAGATAAAAGGTTTTAAAAAATACAATTACTAGTAAACATGAAGGCTTGTCTTGCTGAGTGAAAGAGTATTAACGTAGCACTGTTTAGCTACACAAGGGCTTTTGGCGACAGACCTTGTAATCTTCAACCATGGTAAAGTGATGAGGACGACACCTGTGCTGGCACCCCTCCTCTCCTAACTACCACACCAGCAAGAGGACGTTTGAGCTCTCGACAGATTCAAACTCATGACATACCAGCCACGAGTCTGTTATCTTGACCACTAAGCTACCATGGCCACCATGACTTGCTGAAGTTAGCGTTTATAAAAACTACTGTTCAAAAAATAACCCTTCGTTGAAACAATATATACATTAGGGAGCTAATTTGTTATCATTTCTTTACGCACAAAACGTTTTTTAGGCCCGGTTTTGAAATCACTGCAAATAAGATTTTGGAATCTAGTAGTTTTCAATCCAAGAAGGTGGTCTCACCCTAAGAACTCAACATGTAAGTAATTTAAAAGAATAGCCTATTCCTGACAAAAGAGGAATTACATTAATTTTAAAAAAAGCAAAAATGTAAGTGCTATTATTGTAGAAAAATATGAGTATCAGGATTTAAAGAAATAGAACACAAGGTATTTAGAAATGTTGAGAAAAGAAACAGAAGAAAAATGGAAAAATAACTGTTAAAAACTAAAAAAATTTTAAACTAAAAAAAGAAATCAATATCAGGATGTGAAAAGATTAATGGTGAAATATTATAAATCTGATTCTTTAAATGTTTTTTTTTATATATTTGTGGGATTTGAATATATTGAAAATAATTTGAATTTTCAATAAATACAAAAATTTCAAGTTTTATTTGTGAATTTTGACCAAGGAACATTTAAAAATGCATTAATTAAAAATAAAGTTGAAGTAAAATTACAATTTGCTGCCAGTGAAAAAAGAATTATTTCCGATAGATTTACTATTGTGGCCATGCAAATTTACATTGTAAACATCTGCAATAAAACATACAGCTGTCAAATTATTTAACCTGCCTGTAAGCTATTTTCCTTTTGCTGCCATGCATATCACATTTGATAATGGCCAAAATAAGCAAAATCTCAATCTAGAAGAATTTTCTTTTGAAAAAAAAAGATTAGAAAACAAAGTGCAAATTTAGTAATCCTTTTTGTCCATAAAAATTGAAAGCGGAGCCCTAATGTTCTTTTAATAAAATATTTAGTAAACACCAATAATATTTGAAATGTCCATTTATGAATAAATGACAGAAAACTAAAACTGCAATCTAGAAAACGGGAAGCATGGAAATGTTTGTTTGTGAAAAAAATCTACTTAAAATTGTATGAAATTAATAAGGATACTGCCATAAATATAAATCAGTAAAAAATTCATTTTAATATACTATAACAAAATAAAATTATAAAAGAGAATAAAATTAAAAAATATAATAAAAGAAAAAAACAATGGATGGCAACCACAAAATCAAATTTAAAGGTATTGGTAACCATATTGTAATGTTATCGCCTAACTTGACAATTGTCAACAACACTTGGTATGTAGTGTACCGATATCAAATTAGAACATTAATTTCAATACTCAAAAATGAGCTGTCTCCTTTCCCCTCCAACCTGTAATGTAAAAAAAAGTCTTTTAAGAATACTTTCTACTACCTATCTTGTTTTTCTGCTTTTGTGTAATTCCAAAGAAACTTGATATTAATAGCGGACAAGTATAATTGAATATGAATAAATGTTATGATAATTTTCTGAGATACAAGTCTTTCACTTTTTTCCCCACTGAAACAATCAAGGGCCAGCTTTACAAATTAGTTTTCAACATCCCATTATCTAAAAAGAAACTTTTTTCATCTATGCTTTAATCTGTTAAAAAAAGTATTTATGTCAATAAGTATATTTTTCCAACTAATGCAGTAGAAATAAAAACACAGAAATCTTGGTCTATCTGAAAAAATTTATAATATCTATAAAATAATTATTTGTTTTATTATTATGGTGCTTCCTGTATGTAAATTCTTATAAAATCTTTGCTGTAATAAAATACAAGGAACACCAGTATGATCACAGGACTCAGAAAGAGGAAAACGTAATCTTACATATGATACTGTGTTCCCTGAAGTGACCACAAAAATGGAATCACGGATATATAAATAAAAGAGTAAAATATACTTAATCAGGTTAAACATCAAAAATCAGATATATATCTCATTTATTTTCATTCAAATAAAAACACTATGGTCACATTAAAGATGTGTTATAAACCAGAAGATCAATATGTTGTGAATTAAAACTTACATTGACTGAGCTTGTAAGTTTATTATAAAAAAATACCAGATTAATAAGATTTTTTAGAAATTTCACAATAGTTTTCAATCAAAACAAAGTTTTATGGTCATGAAAGCACAGACTTTCTGCAGTGGCGTAACATACACCCCCATATTGCAGGGTGTCCTAGGGAGCCCAAAGCCAGACAGTCACCAAGTACTTTGTAAAATCCAACTTGGGGGCCCAAATGTCCTCCGTTACACCACTGCCTTTCTGCACTATGTTATAAGATAAATCGGTACTTACATATTATGGCAGATTTCTTGCGTGTTTCTGTTCATGTATAACATACTTGCATACAGAAGTTTTTGTACCACAGCTGGATTAATTTTTGGTACTTGCATATTATCGCAACTGTTTTGGTGAGATTGTATGAAATGAAGCACATGGTCATGTCAATTGAGCATGAACATATGGAAAAACAGGGTTGCCAACTATTCTGAACGTTGGCATTGTTGCGATAATATGTAAGTACCTAAATTTTCTCTTCCTTTAATCTGTTCAGAACTAGTTGATTTTTGCTGTTAAGCCTAACTCCATTTCAAAATTCATGGTTTATAATCATTCCAAATCCAGATAACACCGGTATGATCACAGGACTCAGAAAGGGGAAAATGTAATCTCACATATGATACCGTGTTCCCTGAAGTGACCACATGTATGTAATCACTGATGAAATAAATAAAAGCGTAAAATATACTTAATCAGGTTAAATATCAAAAATCTGATATATATCTCATTTATTTTCATCTAAATAAACAAAACACTATGGTCACATTAAAGGTGTGTTATAAACCAGAAGATCAATATGTTGTGAATTAAAACTTAGTTTGACTGAACTTGTAAGCTTATTATAAAAAATACCAGATTAATAAGATTTTTTAGAAATATCACAATAGTTTTCAATCAAAGCAAAGTTTTATGGTCTTGAAAGTATAGACTTTCTGCAGTGGCATAACATACACCCCCATATTGCAGGGTGCCCTGGGTCCTAGGGGGCCCAAAAAGCCTGACAGTCGCCAAGTACCTACCTTTTGTAAAATCCAACTTGGAGACCCAAAACCTGACTTAGCAGGGGGGCCCAAATGTTCTCTGTTATGCCACTGCCTTTCTGCACTATGTTATAAGATAAATCGGTACTTACATATTATGGTAACAACTGCCAACGTTCAAGATAACTCGCCAAGTTGGCAATACCAATTTTGCATGTGTTGTGTGCGCTGAATTGGCAATTTCATGTGTTTCGTTTCATATTATGTTACCAAAAGGCTGTGATAATGTGTAAGTACAGTGATAAATCTAATTTAAACAATGCACATCAATTATTAATAAGACAAAATATCCATTAAATATTAATAGTTAAGTAGATTTAATTTTTATACTTAATGTCTAATACCGAAAAGTAAAATTCATTCTTGAAATATGTTATGTGCTCAATTTTAATAACTAATTTTACTCATTTTGTAATTTCTGTTCCGTTAATTTTGATTCTTTCAATATTGGAAATTGAAAAGAATCATAAAATAAGTGTATTGAAATTGTTGAAACTCTTAAATAATTTCGGTATGGGAACTTTTAAAACATTTTCTATAACTTAATTAATAAGCTAAAAAAGTACTTTAAAAGTTTCAAGAAATTAATCTCCACAAAAGATTAATAACTGTCAACAAAAACTTATTTTGTAAACTTGCCTTTTTCAAGACAGTCGCTCACAACATGCAAGCCATTTTAGAGTTCAGTATGAAAATAAAACTAAAATTATTCCAAACTAGAAAAGAAATACTTCAATTATTTGCCTATAAATAAATGCACGAAAAAATAAAGTAATTTCTGTGGGTTTTGAAAATGTAGTAAAATTTAAATAAATCCTGAATCTTTTAAGTATTGACTTGGATTCAATGTGGGTTGTCTAAAATTGTATTTATTCCCACATTCAAGGCACCTTCTACTAACAGTGTTAGTTGATTAAAAATTTAATACTATGTTCAGTCCATAAAACCATATTCAAACATGTTAGTGCTACAATTCACACAAGCATATTCTACTGCAAAACAATACTACTACTACTGCAAACTTCATGTGACATAATGATTATTGGATGACCACTTTTCAAAGCAGAAGCAAAAATGGGGTTTTACTAGTTGGCTATGTGTAATGACATAGATAAAAGTTTTTCCAATTTTGGGTTAAAGTGTAAAATTGTGGCCCTTTGGATTTGGCGACCGGAATTGATCGCCAAACAACTTAATACAAATGCATTTTACTGGTAACTTGTACTAATTTTTTTATTTCTCATTAACATTTATTTATTTTTATTGGAAAAATCCACTTCGTAATTTTTCGCTAAATTAGGCCAATTATCGCCAATTTTGGTTGCTACAAAATTAACTTTGCCAAGCCCCCCCCCCCTCTACTCAACACTTAAGCCCAGGATGGGTTTTATAAGAATGTTGCTTACAGTTTAGTTTTGATCTGAATAAATCAAACAATTGACTAATGAACCAAGTAAATTGCATTAAATTAATAACACTAGTCTTTTTTAAATAATCTCTGCCAATATAAAGTAAACATTTATCACATAGCTAAATTGGCTGTCAATCATATAGAGAGTGTATTTAATAATTATACCAGCATATTTAACTTAGATTAAAAACAAGTCACGTACTTTTCGATTTACTAACAAGAAAAAATCAGAAATAACAACAAAGAATCTATACTCATTTTAATACTCATGTGTTCCTCCGCGTGTAGCGTGGTAGATACGAAATATAGTTCGGTAGATTTAAGAGAACTAAGTTTGCTGTTGATCCCCAATTTTTAAAATATCTAGCCAGAATATTAAAACAGCTTCTGTAATCCTGAATATCTTTTTAATTTTTCTGAGAGTGTTTTTAGGGGGTTTTGAGTACATGTATTGTATCAAATTCAAGAAAGGCCTGCGTTTAAATCTGACACGAATATACTCATTTTAAATTGAGAATGTACACGAGTTCATTTTTGAGTAAGTCTTTTTTCTCTGCGTGCATCCTTCAGAAAATTTCATTGTTGTAAGATGGCCACTTCGAAAGTGGGCAAGAAGAGTTTGATCCTGTCTTGTTAAATCTTGATCCAGAGAGCCCCCAGGACGAGAACACTGATACCAATGGTGCTCTAGGGGGTAATCCCAGTGATCTTATTCTGGTGTTTAGTACTAGAGAAAATCTCCAAAGAGGAGAGGGGTTCTGACGGCTCTGGTACTTCGTAAAAGCCAGCCTTGGCCAAAGTGTCCGCAATCTCATTTCCTTCTAGATCTATCTGAGAGGGAGTTCACTGCAGATGAATTTGATGCGATGTGGAAAGTTGTTTTGACTTGGTGAGTATTGACACTCCAACATTATCTCTCACACTTTGCCAATTGGACAAGTACTGTATTGCACTTCAACTATCAGACAGTATCCAAATCTCTTTTTCCATTTGGAAGAGATGCAAGAGAACCAATGGCCTCATCAATGGCTATTAGCTCATTGCGAAAAACTTAGCAACCTTCTGGATTGCTCCTCTGGATTCTTAAGATATGGACTTGCGATTTGATGTAAATTCAGCTGCCCTATCGATAATAATCGTCTCTACTGCCATCCGTATAAAGCTGAAAGGCGTCAATTGGTATATCTCCAATTCTCTCAAGAGCTACTTGCTTTAGATAGGCAGGAAGTTGTGTTTGTTTATTCACGTGTACTGGTAATTCTGGATGGAAAAAGACGCCGTCAAGATCGTCCGCTGGGTCAAGACATTGTGACAGGTGATGAGGTACCACAGCACCAATGGTAAGGTTAAAAGAGACCATTTGGCTGAAGAGACTTTTTTCTGAGTCTCTGGTTATTACACCAATCTTCGAAATAAGCTGAAGTACGATTTCGAGAATCCAGACTTCTGAGTTTGTTGGAGTATTTTGTTAGACATGCACGTCTCCTAAGGCTAAGTGGAGACCAGTGATGATCCGAACAGCGCTGAGCTGGACCCTTTTAAGTTTCTGAAGATTTGTAACGTAGGCGCTACAGTATGCTGGAGCGCTATACTCCAAGATATTAGTAAGATGCACGTGTTTCCGAGAGTGCCAGCATTTGCTCCCAATTAACGTCCAGATATATCTCAAGACGTTGAGCCGTTTTCTTGCCTTCAATTCAATATTGTCCATTTGTTTGTTTCCCAGAATTTCAGGGTCCAATACAAAACCATAATATTTTGTATGTTCATCGACGGTCAGTGGTTACTTATACAAAAAGATATTAGAATGGAAATTATATAGGTCTCTATTGGTTGTAAAGAAGCTAACCATAGACTTGGTAAGGTTAAAAGTCAGTTTGTGGTCTAGAGCAAAATTCCGAATAACCTCAAGGAAAAGATTAATGTCTCTCTCCAGTTTCGTCAATTCAGAAACGGACTTCCAAAGAACAATATCATCCACGAATGCACCGACCTCACTTTACTTCTGATATCACTCTCATTGCCTGATAAGTAGAGTGAGAGCAAAGTTGGGCTTAGAATTGGACCCTGAGGCACTCCTTGAAAGAACGAAAAACTCATGGAGAAGGAATTATTAAACTTCGCTCTGATAATTCTGTCTCTCAAGAAATCGTGATAGGGCTTTTTTCAATACCAAACATTTTATACAGTTTGATAACAAGAAAATTATTCCAGACTCTGTCAAAAGTCCAGAAAAACCGACACAGTGTGATTCGTAGGTTTCCTATTGTAAGCATCTTTAACCCTTTGACAGAAGTAGAGAAGCTGATCTGTAGTACTATGTCCCTCTCGGAAACCGTGCTGTTTCTCGGGGAGAAGATTGTGGGAATGCGTGTGTAAAGTGAGTCTTCTCAAAACCATTTTCTCCTTTATTTTGCAAGCAATACTGGTTAAGGCGATGGGTCGATAACTCTCAGGGGTACCATCAGTTTTTCCACATTTCTTAATAGGAATGACGGTCGCTGTCCTCCAGTCTCGAGGAAGCTGCCCCTTGTTCCAGGGACAATTGATGATGTACAAAAATCTCTGCTTTCCACTCAGGCGAAGATGGTGAATTATTTGACCGTGAATACCATCGGACCAGGAGATTTATTTAGAGAAGAATCACCGGTCGCAGCATCGAGTTCATTCACTCTGAAATTTCTATACAAAATGGAGGTTGCTCTATGGGTATCACTGCAGCAGCCATGGACAATACGACTAGCCCTAATTTTGATGTTTCTGTCTTCGACTTAAAAGCTTAGTCCACTGATTTTCTGATAGTGCAAACTTTGTAGATCAACAGCTTGCTCGTCATTTACAGCTGTATTTCCTTCTTCACTCACTACATTGATCTGCTTGTGGTTGCTCATTGCTAATGTTTTTGAGAAGTTTCCTCAATTTTCCATTAGGTGTTCTTGATTCAAGACCTCAGCATAGATCATTCCATTTATCCCGTTTAATCTGTACATAAAGTCTATTTATCTTTGCATTAATTTTGTTTAATTCAATCCCTACATGATTGCTTCTGCTAGTGTCCCTATTTTCAAAGATTCTTTTTCTTTTTTCTAGAAGAGGCTGTAGCAGAGGTGATTTACTTGATAAGTAGGGTTTCTTATTCTTTAACTTATCTCCTGGAATGTATTTGCTGGCTAACCTTAAGATCTCTTTTTTAAAAGAGCACTAGTTAAAATTAACACTTTCCTTAAGAGGTATGCCCTTAATTCCGTTATCAAAAGCCTCTGCGAAGGAATGCCGGTCCACTTCCTTAAAAATCCATTGTTTATTATTATGGGGGGGCACTAGTTTCCTCTTTTTTAGTTCAATTAAAATAGGAAGGTAGTCACTCTCCATGTTTTCCAGAAGAGTTCATTTACAACTGGGCCCAAGATCAGAACTGGTGATTGAAATATCTAGAGCTTTTTCGTATTATAACTATATGAAAAATGGGTAGCC
>BMAV01011648.1:0-14532 GCA_019973955.1 Trichonephila inaurata madagascariensis | reverse complement strand
TACCAATCCATCTGAACCAAGCTATTTCCCATATTTTGCTTTAACCCCTTTTTAAACATGGACATTTCCCCCAGAGCTCCCCCCGAAAAAGGGGCCCACTAAAAAGTTCGTCCCAAATCAATACAAAAAAACATGTTCCAAGCCCATCAACTGCTTCAACACCCTTTTTTGCAGAACCATTCATCCTCAACAAATGCTACAAATAAAATTTTGATTCTGGCTCCCCAGGCGTGTGGGATCCATGGGGAGATTGAAACCCCCCCTTATTTAATCTTCCATATTAACAGTAAAGAGACTTTCCGCTTCAAAAAACAGAACAATCTTCTTTTAAGGGCCCAAGTTTGAATTTAAAGGAATAAGATGCCCCCCTTTCAATTTAGACAACTGTTAGTTTTTTAGTTATGTATGTAAATGTGTTTGGTCTAATAAACGTGTTTTAATAACTAGTGGACTTGTAAAAAACCCCCTTTCCCCCGTTGTCCCTTTTTTTGGTTCCCCGCATAACATATTTTAAATTTTTTAAAAATTGTGAATAATTATTTTTTTGTAATATATATAGTGTTTATAAATTTTAAAAATTTGCTTTATGTGGAAAAAGTATATATTAAAAGAAAACCCTCTTATAAATGCTTTTTCATGAATGAGCTTTTTCGGGGTTTTAGCATGCATTATATAGACCCCACTGTATATCATTTTTTGCTTTTTTAACTCTTGAATTTGAAAACAGAGAGAGAGACATAGAGAGTATACACCTATTAATATATAAATCCAGAAAAATATTATCATACATATATTTATGTAAAAATAAAAGCCAAGTGTTGAGTTTAGACATTTTATCAAATATTAATTAAACATAAATTTTTTTTTAATAACACTTAAATGCTTATTGCTCAGCTTTGAGATATAATTTTAACAAATTTATTGATCAAATTTAAATCACCAGTTTGGGTTTATTCATCAATAAAAGGATAATTACAGAAGTAGTAAATAAATTAACACATTTAATTTATAAATATCTGCTTAAAAGTAAAGAGATAACTACATAAAATGCACAAAATCAATTTTTCAATTTCAAATTAAAAATCTTGTTACCTGGAAGCATTCTACCAAAAGGAAACTTTATGGGATCATCACCGGGGCTAAAAAAATTTCCCTTACAAAATATAAATAAGAGTAAAAAATCAAGGAAACTAAATACTTATACATAAACAAATGTAATATGTACCAAAATAACCAAGAATTTAAAAAAAGTAAAAAATGTTTTAAAAATTTATTTAAAAAATAAGATATAAACTAGAAAAAAAAAAACCGGGGGCAGGGGGGGGGAATCATTCAACAAATATTTCTTTTGACCTCGCATATTTTACTTATTTTTTAAAAAATGAGTTTTTACTTAAATTCAGGATAATACTTAATTTCTCATAGTTTTTAAAAACTCTTGTGCTGGAATAAAAATTTTTATGTGGGGGGAATTATATATTAGCAACCACCCAAAAAAGGCGATGGGTTTTTCCCCAAAACACCAATTTTAACCCCATCAAAAAATATATCCAAAATACTGAATTTGCAGGTAATTTTAAAATTTACAACATGAAAGAAAAAAACATTGTCTTGCAAATTACATTGAATATCAACTATAATTAACTCAATTTTAGGAAAAAGAAAAAATATTGCAACACTGTCTAGAAAGTGGCTGGACAATTATCAATATAAAAGTATCTAGTTAACGAAAACTCTAAAAATATTTCCTTCACTTTCCATTTGAGTATTAAAAGAAATTTAAAAATTTAACAGAAGTTCATGCATTATAAAAATAAAATTTTTAAAAGATATAACAGAACATTAAATCTTTCAAATTTAATTTTTTCTGTTTTAAATTTTGTTCAAATTCTTCCCAACATGTCAACTATTGCTGATATTTTATTGTAAAAAGGGTTTTTTAAAAAAAAAGAAATCTTTTTTTTAAACCTACAAAACTCAAGTTCTCAGTTAATTCTGAATTTATCCAGAAAGCATTTAAATGAAAACATTAATACCTGTCTCGGGAGGTGGGGGGGTTTTTTTCATTCCTTTTTTCCCAAACGTTTACTTTTCCCATCAGCATAAAATTTTTCCCCACTACATCATCTGTGACTTTAGCATTTCTGCCTCTCTTACGTTTAGCCACTGGAGCAGCCTTATTGTTTATTTGGGCAGCCTTTCTTCCACCTCTTTTACGACCAGCAGCAGCAGTTTGTGTTTCTTTCTTTTTAATGGGAGAAATGGAAATATTTGGAAGAGCAGCATCTGTTTTTTCCATTTCAAAACTATCGTCTTTCTTTTTTGGTGTAAATATATTTCCAAAACTACTGGGTTGTTCAGAATTCTGAGTGGAGGTTTTTACAGCATGCTCTTGTGAAGATAAGGTTGAATGTACTGTAGAGTCAAAGTGCATTCCTGATGAATTGGCTGACTTGGCTGATGAAGATGAGCTAATGTCAGCCATTTCACCTGAATGCAAAGATTTGGTAGTAGCAGTTGAGTTGGTAGTAGCAGAACTGCTTCCCGAATGAGGAGAAATTGCATGTCGCTGGTGATAATTTGGAGAACCAATCTAAAGTTAATGATAATAAACTTTTTACTTTAATGTAGATAACTTTGGCATTTAGATAATAAAAAACAAAAAGTACTTTAATTCTAGACAATGTAGTAGAATAATCTTTTAGATTTCATTTAATATTACTTAATTTAATACAATGAAAATCTGATAAAAAATAATTATTTTATTAAAAAAAAATGTTTAATTTTTAAAAAGATTATTAAGGTAATAAGCAGTAATATTTCATTAAAATATGCCCACATTTGAAAGAAAATCCAAATATGATTATTCCAATAGAAGCTTTCAGAAAATAATTTACCATTAAAAATGATATAATACTACTACATTACTTTAAAAGATGTTTTGGCAACTTTGGAAAATGATTTAAAATAATTTTTCATCATTTAACTTAATTGGCATGGGAAATTTGTTCATGAAAACATGATAAACCAGTAATACAATATAAATTTTCAATTCTTCAGGTGAATAAACATTTTAATACGTTTATATTACTTTATAACAAATAATTTTTAGCACTGTATTTTTCTTTTTGTCTAGTGATAGATGTGCATTTTGTAAGCTTATTTAGAACATGAATTTCAATCATTCTGATAGTAAAAATTCCATTATTCAATTTTTAAAACGAAATTTACACTATAATAATATAAACTGTTCAGCAATAAAAATGTCTAAATTGTAGAAAAAGAACATTAAAAGTCACTATTTATAATTAAAAATAAAGCATGTTATGAATCATAAGGTTTCATCTTAAAAGTTGAGTGATATGAATAAATGTACCTCAATAGACTGTTCAAGAAACACTGTATTGTTTTTTACACTGAAGTCAAGAACCTTTTTCACCTTCAATTCTTCATTAGGTTTAAGAGAAAGCATTGCTTCTAGGCACTAAAATGGAAGGAAAAAAAATTAAAAAGAGCATGAAACAGTTTGACATTAAAACATCTAGAACAATTCCTCATTAGTGCATGTTTATTTACATAATTAAAAATTTTTATTATACATACACAACAATTTTTAATATTTTTTTATTTCCAATGGCAAAAGGCTGCAATAAACAATGAATTAAAAAGAAATACAAAAAAGAAAATAAAAAAAACCAAGAAGCGAAGAAAATCCCATAGTGATATGTTAAGCCCATTAAGGCCCTAGACTCCTAGTAATGACCATATACAGTAGAGGAAACAAATGCAGGACAGACATGAAGGTGAGATGAATGCATGTCCTCTCTCAGATTGAAGAGCAAACATTTTGGACCTTCAAATATTCTCATTTGAAAAAGGTGACTGGCCAAACAATCATTGCCTGTCAGAGGTCTAAAAAGGGCAACTGCTTTAAGGCTGATCAGGGGGTGCAATGTAGATCTACCTCATTGTGCACCCCTGGTAATGCTTTGTCGGCTAAATGTTCTACAATTTTGGTTCCCCTACAGATACTATGCTTCTTTGTACTGGAAACTGGCCAATGGAAAAAATAATTGAGGAAAAGACTTCAGTGGGGAAAAAATTCTGAGAACTCCAAATCTCACTCTCTAGAATTTGGAGAACCCTAGACAGCAGTGTCTAAACACTCAAGCAGGGTTGTGACTGAACCCCCCCTGCCTGAAAGTCAGATGAGGCTCCAAAATTCACCCGGCGGGGCAAAAAAATTTAACACCTGTTTGGGCAGCTTTAACCATGCAGGTGGCAGGTTTTTTGCTCATTTCCCACCCCAATTTAGAAAGAAAAAAACCTTTGGGGGGTGGCAGGCCTCCCACCTCTTCTTTCCCAAAAACCCCGAGAGAACTTATGGCTCGAAGCAATTTGGGCCCCCAGCCGAAAAGGACTATCATTAACAAACATCCATATCTTTTCCGGGATTCGAACCCAGTCAGCGTCGCTAACCACTGTACTGGTTGGGGGACACTCAAGCAGGGTTCTGACAGGAAGTTTCAACTGAACTTCTAACCTTACTGAAAATTTGAAAACTCCCTGCAGTTGATTTTTTAATGGGCCAAAATTTTTTTTCCGGTCCAAAAAAATTAGCTGAATTTAAATGTTAATAGTATTTCCTATGCAACTAACAAGCTATACCCTGAATTGGAGAGGATGAGAATCTATACAGATGACACTCATGTGGAACAGTGAATCGATGCTGGGGCAAGGGTTTTCTCTTTATGCTCCTGTCAGCTGTTTTGCATCTGCAAACAACAGCAAAGTCAAAGCTTTTCATATTGCCCTTTCTCAACTGCAAAGCCAAACAGAACAATTTTCTAGAGCAGTCATCCTATCTGACTCCAAGGCAGCACTTTTACCAATCAATTCCTCTCTCAAATCTCAGCCAACTTCCAGCAAGAAATGCATATCTTGTCTTTAAGACCTTGTTTCAATGGGCAGCTCTGCAGTGGATCCCATGCCATTGTGGGATCCTGGGTAATGAGCAGGCAGATTCTCTAGCCTAAAAACGAAACATCACCCAAAGCTTTTTTCATTCATGAAACTGATGATCCGACTTTTACTGGAACACTATCTGATAATTTCCATGTAGGCAGCTCATCTAAAACCTGGTTTAACTTTATTCTAAACAATTTTAAACATAGTAATAATAATCAGAAATTTATTTACATTTTGCCATTTTTCGTAGATAATAATTTAATTTACCAAACATTATACCCTATTAGAAAAGCAAGTAAAACCAATAAAAAAAACTAGTTTAGCTTAAAAATAATAGATTTTTTCAAAATTTTGAAAAATTACTGGCAAGATATTTTAATAATTTTTAGAAGATTTCTGCTGCAATAAAAAGAAAACATACCTCATGATCTAAAAAAATGCCAAATGCACCATTAAAAATATTTTCCAAAGATTTTGTATCTTTAAAGGTTCCAATATTAGACCTAGGAGTTTTTTCAGATTTTTCATAATTGGAGCCTTGTTGAGAATTCTTTTTTATTGTCTGAAAAAGAAAAATCATTGTTTTCAGAACAATATATTTATTATACATGAAAACTACTATGGAAAAAAAGTTTTAGTGTCTATTTTATGTTTCAAACATAAACACATGAATAAATTTAAATTTTTATTTCAAGATTGAAAAAAGTGCCCCCCAAATTAACAGAGATGCACGAATATGGTGAAATAAGCCTTGGCGCAAAGTCCCGTAAAAAATATATAAAAATTTTAATTCACTGCAAAATAGATTTTACTAGGATTCCCCCAAAAGCTCTTAAAAAAATTTTCAAAATTTTGTTTATAAAGGTGACCTTGCTTTCAAAAAAAATTTTTAAACCACAGAGACAAGAAGTATTTAAAATATATGGCAAGCATAATTAAAAAATTAGCTCAAAGATCTTACATAAGGGATAAATGGTCACAGGTGGTTCTCAAATACACTCTTGAAAAAAAATCGAAAAACCCAAAGGGGCCCCCCAATAGTGAAAAAATTTAAAGGCAAAGACATCTTGATCAAACATGCAAATGATAAAATTTTTTCAAGGCCAATGAACATGAATTGCAATCGTAGTGTGAATTTTGTTGAGAAAATTGAAAAATTTAAAAACAGGCAATAGAGTAGGAAAATTCATTTTTTTTTCGTTTTGCGTTGTGTTTCCCCTGAAAAAAAAAGCCATCCCCGCCCGGGGACCTTAAGGAAACTAAATTACTTAAAAAGTGGTTGCATTGTCAGAATGCAGAAGCTGGGTGGTCTTTCCCCAACAAAGCTTGTCACATAAGGGCAGACATAGCTGTGAAAAGGTGCTGACAGCAATGGTTGCAGGGGGAACTTATGGACAAAATGACGCTTGAAGGCTCAGATGGACAAATGTAAAGCAAGATCAAATGATTGTTCAACAAGCCCAAACTGTTTTAAGGGACGTTGTTATTATTCAATGTACTACAGCCTCTTCTCTAGCCCCTTCCCCATGGTCCTTCCCCCAAAGGGTTTAAAGCGGCTGAGGGGGGTTCCCCAAGCGCCTTTTAAAACATCTGCCTTGACCCCAAAACATGGTAAATTTTGGGGAGTGGTGTTGCAATCAATCACCATGATTTCCATCGACTGGCATTGCAAGTGTTCAGCAATGAACCCTGACTTTTGAAGCAGATGACCATCATCTACATGTTCAAAGAGGGGGGGGCCAGCGACCCAGCCAGTTTTACAAAGGCATACAGCCAAAACCCCCGGTGTGGGGTTCATTTCATCACAACAGGTCAAACCCAGTCATCCCCCCATACATCTTTAACAGTTCAAAAATATGTTGATACCATCCCAGCCAATTGTATTATACTTTATGGAATGTCTGGTTTTCCCAAAAAAATAATGCCAAGTGACAAACTGCTTGCATACCTCTGGGCTGCCTTTTCATTGTTAATACTTTCCTTGGAGCAAGTTCACCAGACCTTTCACCAATTGGCATGTCTACAACATGGTACAGCCGATTTAGACACTTCAAAATTTGCAGATCTAGAGCAACAACTGGTGAATGCTTGGCAGAATGGCAGGATGAATTTGGAACCTTCATTCTTTATTAAGACATATACCATGTATACTGGGGGGTTCCACCAACACTGATTTGAAATTCAAGATGTAATCAGATTTTGGAGGGGCCCCCAAAACCCTTGATATTTGCATCATCTTTTTTTTAATGAGATGTACACTTTTTAATTTCTTTAAAAAACAACCACAGGTGCTTCAATTTTTTTCTTGAAAAAGAGTGTAATATTAAATTGTATGAATTATATACAGAACTATAAATAAGCATTTCAATGAAGGAAATGCCAATCTACATCATTAATGGCCTTATGCTCAGAAAAACATTCTGAACAGCACTGGTCTAAACATTCTCCAGAAAGAGAAAAAACATATGTGTTATAGGTCTAAAGAACTCATAAGTAACAATTATATGATATTAGTCTGTTTACAATTATGATGGTCAAGCATACCATTACTCAACATGTTTGGAAGAAATAGGTTAGAGGCTCAACCAAATGTGAAATACACTACTGCCCACTGTAAATGCAACACCCTGAAGGAAGCATGCAAATAACATGAAATTTACAAATGCATTAGTGGAGGGAGATATGCAAATGATTAAATTTCAGTGCGCACCATCACGCACCTGTGGGCCACCCCAAAGCACTATTTAAGGCTTGGGGATTTCGCGACGTTCGCAATTGTGTTTTTTTTGTGGTTTTTTAAAAAAAATCAGTTGTTTGTGAAAACAGCATCAGCTTTTTATCAAGTTTTGAGTTAAGAGAAGGATAGCAGCCTAGGTTTTGGATTATCTTTTAGGGGAAAACGTATTGGGTTGGGCCAAACCAAACAACTGTAATGTGGATATGTGACCCCTTTGGGAAACAGGATTCACGCGGACTGATTTTTCGACGATCCACCTAGTGCACCACTTCCCCCTGAGGACAGGCAAATTCTCGCATGACAGTGCGGATCGCCAGTCACATCACAACCATAGCACAGAAATTGAGTCTGTAACACATCATTCATTTCTCGGCCCATTTGCCCCTACAGTAAGTGGTCTCTGCAAGAGGCTATTGCGTCTCCCCTTGACACAAAACCCACGACATCCCCCCGCCAATGGTGCTGAAAGAAGGATGGGGAGGGCAGAGTGTTTTGAAGTTGTCTTTACTGACCAGTCGCATCTTTTGCAACACCCGATGGTGGGATTAGCGGAGACACTGTGGAGAGGGATGCTGCAGTTGGGTATGCACCGCCACACTGGTCCTGAGGGGAAATTTATGGTAGGGGGGTATTGAATATCACTCTCCCCCTCTAGTAAGACCCGGTTTTTAAACCCCACCCTACATCTAAGGTGTTGGAGCCAATTGCCCTTTCCACCTTCGGGGCGCCCACCCATATTTCAACAGGATAATGCAAAACCCAAAACCGGGCGAATTGTCCAAAGGTTCTTCATCAATCACCAAATTGAATTGTTCCCCTGGCTGGCTTGCTCTAGGGATCTTTCGCCAAAAAAAACATGGGTCCATGGTTGCTCAGCGACCCGAACCCCCCCAGCTGCCACCCAGATAAACTTTGGCAACCTGTGGAAGCTGCTTGGTCTCGTACCCCAAAAACACATACAAAGTATCTTTTAATCAATGCGAGGCGGGGGCAGTGGTGGTTCCCAAAAAATGGCAGCTATTCTGGCTACTGATTCTGGCAGGAACCACACTTCACGAAGTCTAAAATTTTAAACATTTGATACTTGGTCAAATGTTATCAACAAAAAAATTTTTTTGTGCTATCTCTTTTTTTCTTGGTGTTGCATTTACAGGCCAGCAGTGAGATATAGTATTATAAATCATTCAGAACAAATAACAGCAGTTATATAATAGAAAATGATGTTACTGAAGCAGTTTTGGTTGGTTGAATACACCAGTTGTGTCTCAGATTCATCAATTTGACTTTTAAAGTCTTCATCACTAATTATTATTTTGTTGCAGTACCTTTAAAAAGAAAAGCCCAACAATTTGGACTCAACAGATTCTCTTGATTAGATCAATCTGCTTCATGCACCCTTTTTGGCACAAAAAAGAAATGAATATCCTATAATCAATGGATGCTACAACTCCAAGTGTAACAAGGTCTAATTCACCTACTTGGTTAAAATAGTATGCAGGGATCTTTTGTGGGGAATCAAGCCCTTGAGGCCCCATATATGTCGGGCAATCATCCTAGTTTAGAATTATTTATAACCATGAAATGATGGAGTATGAAGCAAAGGCAAAATTCGTGATTAAACGCCTGCTTAAAAACCCCCCCAAAAACCTAGGTCACTGCTATTAATCTTCTAAAGCAATGAAAATGTCTGAAAACTAATAAAAGAAATAGTTCTAAACACCTTCTATCTGCAATTAACATGCATCTTTTTCTAACCCTTCACAATGATAGCTTTTACAAGCCCTTTTTCGCAAATTTCTTGACATAAAACTGTGACTTCTTTTTCTTCTAATGGGAATCAGCAAAATAAATACAAGGAAAAACAGACAAATACAAAAAGAAAAAAAAAAACCAGTAGATGAGATCAAAGTCATTGCCTAGTATCTCTAACATGCCAATATCCAGCAATCTTGGGGAGAGTCCATTCCATGGGTACCTTGCAGTGTTGGGGGATGTTTTCGTTCATTGGTTCTTTTAAAATTTGAAAGAAAAGTCAAGGTCATAAACTTCTATGCCATGTAAATGTTCTTCCCAAATGTCATGGTCTGTCACTAAACTGAAAAGCCACGATTTTAGTGTGGTTTATCTGGTATAGCATCTTAGTCCTTTTACCCAGTTCTTGCCTTTACTTTGTCCCTATCTTTGATTGGGGGCTTTGTTCATAATATATTTAATATAGAGCTTTATAGGTGGTAAGACATTCTAGGGGTTTCTGGGCTGCAATAATTGGGTTTTCTTTCAAGTAAGGAAGAAACTGTGACTGTTACATAACATATTTCTGAATTTTTATCTGCAGTATCTCAGATTGAATTGATTCCAAAATTAATATTTCCCCCCTGTGTTTAACTTTCAAATGAATATATAAAATTTGAAATAAAAAAAAATTAAAAATTATTTCCATAAATTTTGGGATATAACTCTCACTTTTTAACACAAAAAATAAGATTGAAATTTACTGTTGTGCAATTATACTCTGGGTATAAAATGTGAGCTTAAAAAAAAAAATAGAGATGATTATAGAAACAAATTGCCCCTACATATATCAAAATATTTTTTTTAAAAAGAAATGAAATTCCTTATGCATTTAAAGGATTTAGTTCTAGAAGTAACAAATTTTCTTAATTTTAAAAAACCCCAAATAATTGACTTCAAAAAAAAAGAGCACTACACACATATTTTTGTTTCTTCATAAAATAGGGGTGAACGTTATATGCCGGATTTTACGGTACTATATAATTTTTTCATACATTTAAACATTGATGCAAACAACATTAGGAAATCTTAAATTTTTTAAAAAATTAAATATGAATACTTTAAAACAATTGTATGAAGTAATCAAAAGTTTCATTTGTATTTAAAACACTTTAAAAGTCAGAAATGATTTTTTTATAATTTTACAAGAGTATGAAATATTTCCTTTTAAAAAAAGAATCAAAACAGATTCATCCAAATTTCTGTTTTGTGACAATCTGATATACTCAAAAGGGGGAAGGGGTGTTGGAAGGTGGTTGCAGGAAGTGTATCTGGGGCATCTGGTGAGTAATTCTTTTTTATCTTCTAGGCAATTTTTTACCAAAGAAGTTACAACAAAAAAAAAACATATGATAATAAAAAAATTTAAAAACAAAAAAAATTCATTTGTCTGTGTAAAAAAAACGTTATTTACATGTCAACCAATTGGTGAAAATCACCAAACTTAAGAAATATGTCAAGTTCTGACAATTTGATGCCTTTGTCATATGGTAAATATGCACATGATTTCAGTAGTGTTTTGATAAATGGTGTATTTTTGTTCTCGTTGATTTTTTTTATTTTGATATTTTTTTTCCTTTGGTCTCTTCTTTTTTCATCTTTAAAACAGACAGTGAGATTTATTTCCCCCTAAAAGATAAAATTGTTTTCAAAGTACAACTTTCATCTCTAAAGTTCAAATATTCTAATTCATATGCCATGAAGTTATAATTTTAGATCACAGGCATTTGGGGAGAGCAAATTTAAAAAAAAATCCTATGAAATACTAATGAAAGAAAATCAGTCCCATGAAATACTAATGAAAGAAAAAACGTTATGTAATGCATCATGAATGAAAAAAAAATAATGTCGAATATGACAAATGAATTCTAAAATGACGGGGACCAGAAAAAAGAACCACAGTTATAGGTTATAAGAGGAAACATTAAAACATTTGTATTATTAGTTCCCTTTTTTCCAAATTAAATTATGATTGATAAAAATACCCCTTTTTAATGGATTTTATTTAATAATTTTAGTTAAAAAAATCTATAATTAATCATTTAAAAAAACTTCTTTATGTTACTCCAGTTTTCTGTCTTTTTTAAAGCAATTTTTTAAACTCAGTTTGTTATGATCAGTTTTTTAAACCTTTTTGCTCAGCAAACAACCCCGGGGGCCCCCTGAGCCTTTTAAGGGGCCGGCAGGCCCCATTGCCTAGTTTATTTATTTAAGAACATAGTATTAAAAATTTGATGGAAATTCTTTGTCAAGAAATTAAATATATCAATTTTTCTTTTTTTGTCAGGTCGTCGGGGCAATTGATACTCTTTTCTATTCAGAATGGGTTCGGGTTTGTGATAACAGACAAAATGGGGTCGACAATTTTATGGGTGGAACTTTTTTTAACTATTTTCATATATTGCAAGGAAAAATATTTGAAAAAAATATATTGTTTTAAAACAATTGGAGGTTGACCGTTTTTTAGTGAAAAAAAATTGGGCAGTAATTGTTTGATTTGTCACAAAAAAAGCTTTTAATATATACCAATAAACAGGAATCATTCAATGACACTTTTCCACAAAGTCTTTTTTTAAAGGTGATTAGTAGGCATTCTTGAATAGTCTTTTTAAAACAACAAAATATTTTTCGGGTAATATCACAGCAGTAACAAAGACACCTATAAAATTTGTTTCAGGTAATCATGAAACGTTTACTGATGCAGAAATTGTGAAGGAGTGTTTCTTAAATGTTTCTCATTTAGTGATAGTGACAAAAATAAAAATTTAATAAAAGAAAAACAAAGTTAAAATTTTTTTTGTTCAATTTTCCCATTTTAAATTCCCAAAGTCCTTGGTCTTAAAGCATTTCTCCCCTCACTTTATTTATCCTCATGTGCAGCCGGGCGGAAATAGCTGACATGTCTATCCCCAAAGAAAAAGGCCTGTTTTAGCCAGAGCATCAATTTTTATTTTGGAAACATCCTTGACATGGAATGCTAAATTTTTAAAATTTTATTATTTTAAGGATTTTTTTTAAAAGCCCTTATTGCCCCCAAAATTGGAATTTTTTAATTTTTAAGTCTTTATGAGGCTCACTATATTAAATGTTTTATCACAAAATTGTTGTTTGGGAATTTTTTTAAAAAAGATTAGATAATTGGTTATTTGTTGATAGATCTGATACTGATATTAAAACTGATTATTTATATTCATGTAAAAAAAATTAAAAATAATAATACCAAAACAAAAAACATAGGAATATTGGATGATAGACAGTGATAAATAAGAAAAATCAACACACCAAAAGTTGAAAAATCGCCAAGTACCACCACATGTCCCTCTACTGGGTAGAGCCCAACTGAAGATGTCAAGGCAGCCCACCCCAAAATCACCCCACAGTGTTTCTACAGGCATCGCAAATGATCCCCATTTGAAAACGGTTTTTTTCGGCAGAGGGTTAAAGATAGTGAAATAAACATTGATAAACAAATTAAAAATATAGAAAGAAAAAAAAATTTTTTGTTTAAAATACAAACATAAGCAGAATCATATGGAAAATCTTACCAGATGAAATACCACCGCCATATTCTTCAGTAGAAAAACCCTTTTGGTTTTGGAACCTAAACACAGAAAATAGTTGATAAATATTCAAAAAAAAAGACCCACATAAGTTTCCTAATTTGAAGGGTCAAATTCACTTTTTTAAATGAAATTAATCAAAATTTTGTATAAGATTAACAAATAGGAAAACAGATTAAATTAACATCATCTTAGCAATCAGAAATTTATTTTTTAAAAAAAGTTCTCAAAAAAAAAAAAAAAAAAAACTTTAAAAAAAAATTTGGGAAAAAAAAAGGCATTCTGATTATTAACTAATGTTAATGTATTTTAAATTTTTATCTGGGAGATCCGCAAAACTAAAGAAAGGAAAATAATAAACTAAAAAAAAAGTAATTAAATTTAAAAAAGATAACAACTGAAACTATAAATTTTTTAACACTAACTAATTTTTTAAAACATTTTTTCCAAATAATTTAATTCGATGTGATCTTATTTGTAAACAAAAAGAAATATAAAACAGAATAAAATGTTTTCAAAAGGAGTTGCCACAATTTCATAAAAAATATTATTCATCTTCCAAAAAATTAAACTAATTTTAACATGCTAATTGCCATGGTACTTTTTTTTTGGGAAAACCCGAGTAAAACTAAACACAGTAGAGTAACAAAAAGGGCCCAATATGGACTAAAAGGTGGCTGAGTTATTGAAATGGGATTAAAAAATTTAAAAAGTATGAGTGTTTCCTAATTTATTTTTCTTTCGACCGCAAGGGGTTGATTAAATTTCCCGATTGCTTTTTGAGTGCCGAAATTTTTTAGGTTTTAAAATTATTTTTTAAAAAAAAAATTTACATTTATACGATATACACTACAAATTTTACTGTAATTGCACAAATGAATAAACAAACTACAAGGTATAATTTGAAAGTGGTAACAACTTATTAAAGTATTTTTATCAATAACAGCAAATAAAAATAATAAATAGCTATAACAGAAAATTATTCATTTTTAATTATTAAGCTATAGTCAAAGGTTTTACGACTTACTTTTTTCTCCCCCTTTAGCTGTAACTATTACAATCTCATCTATTCCCGTTCTTTTTTCCCTTAGTTCCACTATCTTCAGATTCTTTTTTTTGTTCCTTTTTTAATATTTTCCTGCATCTTACTTACTAACTCTGAGCATCTTCTTTATTAAGACATTCTACTCCCGTATCATCAGTTGAAGTGCTAACTCAACGTCAAAACTACCATGGTTTCATCTTTTTGGTGTTTCAGCAATTGGTGAATCTTTTAGTGTTGTGGTTCAGTGTCCAAAACAAAAAAAGGTTCATTTTCCTCTAAGATACCGTTTGCAAGGGGGATGGTTGTTGGCTTTTTGAAACCCGAATGTCTGTAGTCTGTTCTAACTCAGTTCGGTTTAGTTAGTCTAGAAGACTGATGTGCTTCAACTTTTTTTTCCAATGGGTGATGGCATCAAAGCTTTTGCTTCCTGA